>JANHGB010059696.1:54297-90629 GCA_026283785.1 Coracopsis vasa | reverse complement strand
TCATGTTCTGCCAGTGAGGAGGGGCATGAGAAGCCGGGAGGAAGCAGAGACAGGACACCTGACCCAAAGTAGCCAAAGGGGTATTCCATACGAGAGCACATCATGCCCAGTATATAAAGTGGTGGGAGTTACCCATAAGGCCCAGATAACTGCTTAGGTTGGGTTGGGCATCAGTCAGCAGGCGGTGAGCAATTGTATTGTGCACCACTTGTGTTTACTGTTGGGTTGTTTTATCCCTTCCCTTTTTAGTTTTGTACTCTCTTCCCTTGTTATTTCCCTTATCATTATTATTGGTAGTAGTAGCAGCAGTTTTATATTATACTTTAGTTATTGAACTGCTCTTATGTTAACCCGTGGGGTTTACATTCTTTTGATTCTCCTTCCCATCCTGCTGGGAGCAGAGAGAAGAAGGGAGGGAGGGAGTGAGCAAGCAGCTGCATGATTCTGAGTTGCTGGCTTGGGCTTAAAGCGCAACATAGTGGTATGTGCCATTTTCTCAATTTTTTTTTTTTTTTTTAGGGAGAAATCCCTGAAGTGGCTAAAAATAACAGCTCCTCACAGTATGTGATGTGGCTTACGCAAGTGTTTAATATTATGTTCCTTCATATTTGTGTAGAGTATCAACAGCCGTAGCATCAAGATGTTGGAGGTGCTTGTGAAGCAGTCTTGAGTCCTACTGATTTAAATTTGTAATTTGAATTCAGAATGTAATAATTGCCTTCTACTCCATTCTGCAATTTTGGCTAAAAAAAGATTAAGTTTCAGTTATCACTAGAAATGTGTCTATTCTTTATTTATTTGGTACTGTATTACAATTTGCTGAAAGCAGTTTAGGCAGCAGTCACACCGTTCAGAAAGTACAAAAGAGGAATGACAGTAGGCTTTTGTTTTGTCAATTATTCTTAGGCAAACAGGGATAATTGATTTATCTGTTGTCACAGGGTGGATCCTTTCTACCTGACAGTTGGGTTTTCATTCACTTATTTATTTATTCATAGCTGTAGAAATTTATTAATTTCTTCTATCTTAACTTGGTGTCTTCTTCATAGTTGCGTGGCACCTTACACAATTAGCTTGAGGCGTGAAAAGAATTACGTAAGTCAGCAGCTTTGCAAACTCTTGACATTTCATAAGCAAGTGTTTTATGGATATTAATCTCTATATAAAGTCAGTGCCTTGGAATCTTGGGTTCCAGAGAGCAATGTTTTTCAATATTGCAAAGTAGTATTTTTTTCTTGCTAAAAAAGACATCTTTGCTATTTATTTGCTGGTTTTGTGGTGAATGAAGGTTCACAAACTTCTTGTATGCTTTCCATTGCCACAGGGTAACATTACTTTTGGGAATAGAGGTTCCAATGTAGGGATAATAAATACTAGTATTTAATTATTTTTATTTAGTAAAAATGTATCCAGTCTCACTGTAATATTCATAAGTGTATTAAAGGTCAGATTTTTCTTAGTTTAAAGTTTTTCTGCTCTGCATCTCTTACTTGTATTTAATACTATAACAAGAAAAAATTAAACAAAAAACCTATCTATATTATCTAAACTGAAATATGCAAAATTTTCTCAGAAGTACTTACCATTTAAAAAATGAACCCCTCTTAGTGATTTGTTAATAGTCTGTCTTTATTTTTCACTTTGTCTACTCTTCCCTGCAGATCTAGTGCAATAGCTTGCTGGTTTAATTACTGCCTTTCCAAGAGCATTCATAGAGTCTAAAGTATGTCATTTTCATTCAGAGAGACCTTTGATGGAAAAAGGATGAAAGTGTTTGCAAACTAGCAGTATGGGTGTATTTGTGCGCTCCCTTAAATTCTGCAGTTATTATGAAAGAATGGCAACTGAGAAGGCAGAAAATTCAGGATCTGAAGATCCTTTTTGAAAACGCATCATTACTCAAACACAGGCTAAGTAGACATATAGCCAATGGGGTATTTAAGGATGATAAAGTACAACAGCAGTTGCTGCTGTTCTGGTTCTCCTGGATGATTACAGTTTTCTTCCCTCCCCCCCAGCAGTCTCAATAGCCTGCTTCCCTGGGTTAGCAGTGATTTTCTAATTAAATGGAATTTCAAAGACAAATGCCACCTTCTTGATGCCAAAACTTGTCACAGAAAGGATTGCTTACCCTGGATCTCGCACTTGACAGATCAGAGAGAAAGGTTAGCTGCTGTAAGCACTCTTCTGGCTGTGTAAACAGTAGAGTGTCCTGACTCTTACTGGCTTTGCAAATATTAAGGCTATTCAGCACCTATAAAATTTACTTTGATGTCTCAGATTTAAGCTACCACTCAGCAGTGGCAGTATGTTACAGTCTTGTTATCACTATGTGGCTTAAAGATGCTAATGTTATTGGACTTTGATCCATTGTCATCTTTGTGAAAGTGCCAGTCCTACAGGTATTTGACTAGCCTAATTTATTCATTTCACATAGCTAGCCTAAAGTTATCTTGTGCACCTCAAAATAGTTTCCCAGTCACTCTTCTCCAGTCTTTCTTAATGTACGGTGATGAATCAGGGCTGTTTCTCAAGCATGTTCATTAACCTCCCACCTCTCCCTTTCCCCTTTATTTGGAAGAAAATCAGTTTTCTGGCTAATAGTTGTGGATCAGTGTGCTATGTTCCAGTGTGCTGGCATTCTCCAAAATCTACATCTTCTAGAAATCATCAGGAATGTGACTCAAGCTTTCTTGTTGAGCTTAGAACAAAAAAGCAGTCCAGAAAAAAAGAGTATTTTTCTAGGAAACCTGTAGTATCTTCAGCAGACATTTTATAGACTTGAGAATCTGCAGCTTCCCAAACAAGTTACAGAGGACTCTCACTGCTTGGACCTATGAACTCAAATGCATTTGGGCTTTCCTACTTCTTTGATCTCTGTTCCACACATTTTATTTGCCTTGCCCATGATAATTTTTGTTTTCTGTTTAGTGGTCTGCTGAAGAGTGAGCAGGCCGAGACTCTCCTGGGACTTGTCCCCTACGTTTAGGTCTTTTTGCTAGTAACATGAGTGTCTAATTTCAATTGTTTTTAATGACTGTGAGTTTCTTTTGATACCAGGTGATGCAGATGTATCTCCCTTTCTGTGGGATTGCCATATCCAATGCCCAGCTATTTGCAGCTTCAAGGAAGGAATATGACAGGAGCAGGGTAAGTAAAAAATGTATATTGGATCAGTATCAAACTCCTGTCTTTTGTTCCTTCAGATTCCAGCTGTGCATTGGGTGTTTGCTAAGCACACACTTTAACTATGTTTTATTTAAAAAAAAAAAGGATTTTCAACAGATCACTGTCTTCACCGAGGCAGCAAACACAGAGCGTGGGAGGGAAATACGCTCATCATTGTGGCTGTTGTTTCCTAATGTCAGATCCATGTTTTGTAGTGCTGAAACAATTGCATTTGTGATACAGGCAGTGCAGAAGAGAGCACTGCTTTGGCAGAGATTCAGACTCTCATAGAATTCCAGAAATATCAGACCTTTGCCATCCTGAATTTGTAATATTCAATTCATGTACAAATAATGTGAATGTATCTTTATTAAAGTAAGCAAGAAAAAAAAATGTATGTGAAGGGTTTTGACAGTGTGTGTCTGCTTAGGTACATTACTCACATTACTCATGATTGCTGATGCCATGCATGAGTTGGGATAGGAGGCTCCAAAGAAGTGAAAATAATGCTAAGCTCACATGTCATTTACTTCTCAGAAAAGTCTTTATTTTTTTTAGAAATAAAATTGTAATTTTGAGGGATTTTTTATAATAGTTGGCTTTTTTGTCGCCTTGGTTTTTTAATCACCTTTCCTGCAATCACAGGAAATGATACTTTTGTTATCATGGATCACAGCTCCAAAGCTTCAGTAGGAATACCACCAGTAGTGTTGAACCTACCCTTGCTTCAGTGAGCAAGGGAAAGTACAGCAGAGTGGGTCTGTACATTGAACAGTGATATTTATATAGTCAGGATATTCGTGCTTTCCATGTATGGAAACTAATGCTTTCCACTACTTTGAAAACTAACAATAACTCTTTCTAATGGTGTATATACTTAAGGGTCATGGAGTATCTGAGCTTGTCTTCCATCTAGGTCTGACTACAGACCACTATGTTTTGGGATGGAGATGTGGAGGAGAAATGGGGTGAACAAAAAAGATTTTGTCCTGAAGACGTTTTTCTTTGATGTTCAAACAAAATACTTGTTTGACTACATAGAGAGTTAAAATTTGCTGCAGATTGCCAGCCTGCAGGGAACAATGACAGACTTTTTGAGGAGTCAGCGTTTAATCTTCAGAGTGGGCATAGTATTAGGGATATTCTCATTATTCATTCGAAAATGGTAAATTCTGGTGGTTGGACACATCAGGAAATTGGATTAGAAATAAAGGTTCTTTGTTTCTTGTTGCTGCTTCAGCCATGTGAGGCATAACAAATATCTTTGTGTTTGACCACTGCATGGTGACCTGTACTTAATTGCATTTCTCACCTCCTGGTGGTCTTTAGCTTTGATAAAATTAGTTGGCAGGTAACATGCTATGGACAAGCTCATATTTGCCTTCCCTTTCAAACTGGATACCAGTGGTGGTGACTTCCAGTGACTGTGACCCACATTTTGTTGATAACCACTGTGTTAGGAGACCTAAGACCACTAACGTTTATATACTTACCTATATGGATGTTCTTTAGTGTTGGCCTCTTAAACCAGAATAAAGGATAAAGCACACTTCTTTGGACCCATGGTAAGAGAGAACATGGCCTATTATTTTTAAAGTAGATTAAATGAGAGGGGAAGCCCTTTGTTTTAAAACATTGTATTTTACAGACATGTTGTTAGTGGTGAAAACTGGATCAGAGTGCTAGTGGAATATGGAAGTATTGATGTCTTTCTTTCCAGCTTTGAGCATGCAAAATGGGCCATAAATTAATAAAATGGAGTTTAAATGCATCAGCAAATTCAATATAGAAAATCAAGTAACTCAATCCATACTGTGTACTTGGAGAGTTGGATTACAGCCATTGATTAATTTTTGGACTACAGTGAAATAGTTTGAAAGATTCCCATTGTTTGCTAGGAGTTAGGTTATACCCAGTTGTGAGCTAAGAAACACTTCCTTCTTTCTTCAGATACCCCCACCCTAATTCTGTTGCCATAATAATGAAGAAATTTATTTGAATAAAGTTTCTGATGGCTCATATTAAAATCAATCCCAGGGATTATGCTTCCTTTACAATGTTCCACGTATTACTAAGTCTATGACCAATACCAGATTTTTCTGTCCTTGTATGCAGGCTTTACTAGAAGTAGTGAATGACCTGTTTGAGGAACAGACTAACTTAGAGAAAATTGTCAAGAAAATCATGCATCGGGCCCAGACTCTTCTGAAGTGTGAACGGTGCTCAGTATTGCTACTGGAAGATATCGAATCACCAGTAAGTATGGCTACACATTGTGCAGCAAGGCACAATGAATGGTGGGTCAGCTGCTTCTAAGTAGTAAAGCTGTTCCATATGTAGAGTAATGGCAAGTATTCTTCTAGCACATCATTCTTAAATGTAAGTTAGGTACATGTTGAATCTTTATCAGCAGCACTGTTTTGGTTTAACCCCAGTAGGCACAACCTTTGGCATTGCTGAAGTATGGTGGGGTTTTCTTGCAATTGCTCTGACCACTTAACCGAGGAAAAATTCCTTTATTGAAGAGCTCTGTTATGTTGAACAGATGTATGTAGGATATATGAAGAGCTGTGCTTCACACATCATTTTGACATGGGTTTTCACTGGGAATTTGTAATACTGCCATTTGTATGGTACAAGAGCCTCTTTATAAATGCCTAACATTTTTTGAGTATTGTTATTAGTAGTAAAAGAAGTGACTGGCTTTATATTGGTAGTTCCCTTCAGTGTTTTCAGGCAATTCGACATGAACTGTCCTCCTTTCTACTGATTTGAAAAGTTGTTGAAGGATAAAAATGTTGCTTGTAATATCATTCTTTTTTCTATTCAAGTATCTTTGGATTCACTGACTCTGTAATTGATTATTTGTTGTTGGGCTGTGACAAGTCTAAACGATTAGCAGAGGCAGAATCATAAATGTGTGTGCATGATAGAAAAAAACCCCAACAACATTTTCTTTTCTGGAGGAAAGACATGATTCTTATTTCATTTAAACTAATAGAAATTAAGTACTTTCAGTGGAGTATACCCTAAATTACATTAGCTTTCATAAAAACAAGATCAAGGGTAGTATTTTATTTATATGTTCTCTGTTAGAGAAATGTAATGTTTCTAGCTTGTTTTCTCTTTCTAGACCTACACCCCCTCCTCCCCATTTTATAATTGCAATATACAGTTCTTCGACATTCTCACAAAATGCCACTATATTTGCCAGTATAAAATGATTTTCATTTTTCACAGAAAAGTACAGTGTGTTAATAGCAGGCTGCGGGTGGCATTGTTCACTTTATTTTTCTGTTCTTGATACTATTGCTGCCTTTGAGCACTGAGGGTTTTTTCTACCAAACCACAGGCCGTGAGTTCTCATTCCTCTAGACTGAATTCTGAAATGTGGATAGCCAAGGTATCCAGATAAGCCTGAACTTTTTCTAAACAGTCATAAATCTTAGGTTGATTTGGAATAGGAGAATGGCATTTTGCCACCCACTCAGTCATTTTTTACAATTGGAAAACCAGTTATTTTCCCGATTTCCACGAATTTTGGAGGGTTAAACTATATATCAAAATAGATCTCCATAGAGTAACTCAATGTTAAGCCGTGTCTAAAATATTGTCATTTTTACATCACATGAAAAGCTTCTGCAATACAGAACCAAAGTGGAAAAAAGTGGGCCCACACTAGCATCCAAAAACATGACATGTTTTCTGTGTCACATTAGTGGATCTTAAAATGTTTCACATATGTTCTGTTGGCACATAAGTTCAAGGAAAATTAGTTGCAATTAGTAGACCAAGTGAGTGTTTCTGTTTAGTTTCCTATATTAAAGAAAGTAAAGGTTGAGCAAAGCTCCATAATTCATGTTCCAAAGCCCTTTAAAGAGAAGCATATACTGTTGCAGAAAATGGTTTCATGAAGGAATCTAAAGATATACTACTTGATTAGATACTGCTAGAGAAATGTGCACAGTGTGTATTTTGAACATGAATTCTCCATTGGGAGAATACAGATTGAATTTTTATTCTAAGACCACTGGCTAAAAATACAGTTTAAATACAGGAAACTTGCATTACTGTTTTCTTACATATTTATTCATCTTAATAACAATTTTAAGTTACTTTTTTTGTGACAGGTGGTGAAATTTACAAAATCCTTTGAGTTGTTATCTCCAAAATGCAATGCTGATACTGACAACAGGTTAGTGCTCATGTCTTCTGTGGTAATGGATTGCTTTATTTTTCACATAGTTTTAAATTTGCTTGATCGTAGTTTTATTTTCTTATGGAACTTTGGATAGATTTGATTGAAGAAGGAGTGCCTAGTTTTTACTCAAACAAGACTCCTGTTTGCTTCAAATAGAGACCTGCTTGAATAAATATGCATGCCTATATTTTTATACATATATGAGTATATATAAGTGTGCTAGCATTGTATCAGGGTCTCAAAGAGGAAACCAGAAAGTTACCGATGATTTTTTTTTAATTGTTGAACTCATGGAGGACATATTACCTGTGTTTTGCACAGTTAATACTGAAGTAAAAATTAGAAAATTATTTTAGATTGTTGATCTCTTACAAAATGCCTCATTGCAGTTGTGTTGAAAGGTTTAAAGTAAAATTTTATTTCTGCTCTTGCTGTCAAGTTGGAAAGCCTAAAAACCTCAGGGAATGTGCATTTCCCAGAAATTATGATGTTCTGACTAAATCGTGTTTGGGAGCCCAGTCAAAATAGGAGTAGATGTTTTGCTTAGTAATATCTGTATTTAAACATTGATAAAGGGCTAATACTAAGTAGTAATGGAAAGAACTTTTTGTTTATGTGGGGTTGCTGTGTTAATTCCTACAAGATAATGCGACTGTTAACAGTTCACATAAAATGTCCAACATACTAGACAAGTGGATGAACATTCAGTGCTACTGTGAGAAGGTTCCTCCCATCTTTTGGGGCCCAAACTCGGCGATTAGCATACATGTTTTATGCAAATCAATACTGATTCTGAATTAGAATTTTCTGTTTCAAAAGGGTGCCATAATGAATAACCTGGCCTTCTATCCAACTTGCTATCTATAGCTTAGCAGACTTGAAGATTATTTTGTGCTTTGCCATATTTAAGCCCTTAAAGCACCTTCTGAAAATATTTGGGGTAATTTGCCTTCTTTTGTTCTGTATTTCTCCTTGTTCAGCGTAATAAGAAGTTACCACTTCATTAAGGTTAATGTGCACTTTATACTCTAGATTACGACAGGTCATAATTCTTAATGCTTTTTATGTATTGATCTTGCAGCACTACAGAAATGGACAGCGTGATTTTTAAGATGGGCAAGCTGGCAGCAGTGTTCAGGGCCATACAGAAAGATGGGCAGAATCTAGATCTCTTCTCTGCCCTATGCATTAATTGAGAGATGGGAATGGTGAGAAAAATGGAAAAGGAAAACAAATGATAAAAATTAGGAAAGTTTAAATATGAATAAATAATATGTCGATTCATTTGGGAATAACAAGTTGCTGCTTTTGACAACGAGCTTCAGAGTAGCTGTTGTTCTTTCCTAGGTCAATTAAATGGGTGAAAATGCATTCCTTTTGTTCAGGGATAGGAGTATGAATCAAGGGATGTGGTGGTTGTTCCTGTTTTTCTGAAACTTGATCTGTAGCCAGATTAGTCAAAACAATGTAGAGTGGTGTCAAGATAACCAAGCTGGCTCATTTCTTGTTACCATAGTTATATTAGCATGTTACCAAAAAGCAACTTGTAGTAGCCTGCTCTGCATGTAGTCAAGATTATTTTAACTTTATTCTGAGACATGAATAAACACATGTAACCTGGTAGCTAGTCTTCGTAAGGTTTATAAAGGTATATTTCTGTGCATCTTAATATATTTATTGCTTTTTCTTTCATTTTTCATCCAGTCGAGAATAAAGTGGGTTTTACAAAGACCAAGGTTAGACTGACAGATATGATGTCACATTTGGATCTAGCACAGGCACAGCTTGGGTTATTTGCACTACAGTGGGAAAATAAAGGTTATTTAGGATACAGAACAATGCCGCGAGCCCTTGACATTTGAGCATTTTTCTAGTGAGTTTTGCCCTTTTCATTCTACATTCTACAGCCACAAATGATGTAAAGTCATGGGACGTTTCATGTGGAAAAAAATAGCAAGATGAGTTTTTTCAGCCTTACACCAGTGAAGATAAATATTATTTCTTTGAAATTTTAGTGGAAATTCAAAGAGATTATAGGCTGAGAATAGTTCTAGTTACAAGTTTTATCTGAAAGAGAGAGAAGCTCCAAGGACAATATAACTTTTAATGTCCCAAAATATTTTCTTATACAGTTTTAGAAGAAATAGGCTTTTCTTCTGCCCTTCCTCCATCTGGCTAATAGCAGCTCAACTGTTGAATCCCTAAATAGTATAATGAATACTCATATCTTTTTTTCTTTGCTGTTGGTTGTAAAGAAATACCTTGCAAAACCACACTGGCATTTATCTGTTCAATTTGCAATTTTCCAGCACACACCATGATCAAGTTTGTTTATTATCCATTATGGCACACTAATGCTCTTGTTTTTGCCAGTCATTTAGTTCTTGAAGTAGAGGTTTGCCAAGTCTCCTAAATTTTCTTTCCCTTTTAAAAAAGATTATACAAACGTTAGAAGCCTTGAGAGTTCAGTTCTGAGGTGTTCTAGATGAATACAAGCTCAAGGGAAGGTGCTGTGGGCTATGTCTTTCCTGCACAGACGTCATCTTGGCGGATGATGTAGCTGAGATTACAGCTCTCTAACCTGGATAGCACTGGTTATGGTCATGAGCCAGAATGTGGGTTGTGTGGGAGAAAATATCTGTGCTAGTTGTCTTAGGACAGAGAAAGTGTTGAAATCTCTGCTACTGCTGTTTCACCACCAGACTCTGGGATGATGTATGCTCAATATTGCCCATTTCCTGCAGTACTTTTATGCTTTGTAAGGCACCTCTATGCTCTTCTAGTCCTAGGAGGTGGAAAGGTTCACGTCACTGCTTAGACAGTATTGAAGGTACCCATGACTTTGGCTGTACCACTTCCCTACTGTACTTTCTGCCATCTGTGCCAGGGATACTCTGGGGGAGACAGCAAAGCAAGCAGCTGCATAAATGACCCTGCAGCACTGCTCAGTGCTCTTGAGCAGCAGAGTTTGCTCTCCTGCACAGCATGTGTTGCTTCTACTAGGGTGTGGGAGATGGTGGCATGCAGCTGCCTACATTAGTCCAGCAGGATTCGCAGCTTTCCACGGTTTGGAGAAAATTGTTGCTTTTGATTTTTAGAGTAGCTTCAGTGTGTTCTGAGATGCTGAGGATGGAGGGAGCACCATCTGGCTGTGATTTGCATCAGAATTAATCATTGATTTTTCTTCCTAGTGAAAGCTGAGTGCCTCTCTTCCACAGCATAGTTGTAAAGCCCTTGTTAGGAATGGAAACGACATAGTAGAACATACTTTAAAAACTTCTTCCTGAATGATGTCTTCTTTCTTTTACTTGAATTTATTTGCTGCTTAAAATGCTTGGCACCCATAATGCAGTTCCAATTTAAAATGTCTTATATAATAATAATATCCCCCAGATTTTTAAAGTATGAACTGGGAGCTATGCATTTGAAATTAGATCCTTATCTGTCAAGGTTTTTTTATTTCTCAAGTATTGATCTCCTGAGAAATTTTAAATTATAAAACTGATTTTTTTACTTAGCTCAGAAAGCATTTATATAAAGGTTCCTGTCAAAGTATACACATAAGATGTATTGCAGTCACTCAAAATGTTTAGCGCAAATGAAAGTTGCTAACACTTAGATTTATTTGTGTAAATCATTATTAGTATCTTTATTTATAGTCTTTTTAAGAATATTGAGTTTTCTTTCAAATGAGCAACTTAGTTGAATTAGTCTCCAGAAAATCAACGCACCCAGTAAAAATCAATCCTTTCACTTTGATTGAGTCTTTCAAGCATTTTACTGTGCATCCTTCTTTCATTCATGGGCATTACTTTGAAGCTTCAAGCTATTCTAGTCTTCTTCATGTCTGCTCAGAGTCACTTTTTTTCTAAGCAACATTGAAAATTGATCAGTTTTCTTCTTAAAACTAAGACAACACGCATTTGTTTATTCATGCATGAATAGCTACACCTAGGCAATGCCAAAAACCTGTCTGCAATAAGTCTGTGAGAATTTCCCTGATGATTGGATGAGGCTTAAGGTGAGGACTTTAATGCCTGTGTGGTTTCCTGCAGAAGCAGCGGTGGAGTGTGGTGAGTTGAGCCCATAATTCTAGAGTCTTATGCTCATTTACTGACATCTGTCTAGCCCCTCGGTAGATGTGTCAGTAGCTCAGCCAGGGAAAAAAAAAAGAAAGAAAAACTTCATGTATTATATATCTACTTGGATCCACCTGCTGCAGTACACTTACATTATCGATTTTAAGACTTATTTGATGATCCCTTCTTCAGCCATTCAGGTCTGGCATTTCAGACCATGATTTAAAAAAATGGCATTTCCCTTGACAGGAAAGCTATTGGAAGTGTGAATTAAAAGTACCACAAATTATTACACTAATTTGAAAAAATAAAATCCCAAGATTATATACTTTCAGGTAACACTACAGAAAATATTATTTAGAACTGGTTGCTTTTTGTGAGAAGGCCTGTATCCCACAGAAGCTTGGAATGTAATCCCACTCTTTGATTCATATGTAAATGCATTTCCTTATTAAAGATTGTATTTACTTTATTTGTGAGATCAATGATATTTTAAACATAAAGAATTGTGTAGAGATTTTCTGATGTACCATTTCAATAAATACTAAATTATTGCTCTGCAGATAATATTTGTTAAACATTAATAACTGTGAATGGTTCTGTTCTTCCTATGAATATGCCTATAAGACATGCTGGACTTCCAAACAACACTGACTGTATTCTTGTCTTCCCTTGCCATGCCTTTTGATAGTTTCAAGGACAGCGTGGAGAAATCGTCTTATTCTGACTGGCTAATAAATAATAGCATTGCTGAACTCGTAGCATCCACAGGTCTCCCTGTGAACATCAGTGATGCCTATCAGGATCCTCGCTTTGATGCTGAAGTAAGAGATTTTTAGAAATCCAAATATACATCGTATTTTTAGCATTGCAACTAATATAACACCATTTTATTGTTATATCCAAATACCTGTAAAATGTGAATATTTATTTTGAATTATTTTTGTTCTATCCAGTATGTCCTCCTGGTCTGCTGGTTTTGACATGGCTATATACAGTAAACACAGGTCACTGAACTAGTGTATGACTTTATGCAGTTACTTAGTCTTTCCAGGATTCGTTTCTTTCCCCATTTATAAATGATACCTTCCTCTAACAAATGGTTTGATATTCATGCAAACTGATTTTTATTGCTGAAAATTCAACTGTTGGTGTTCAGCATAAGCAGCACCATCATTATTAGTTGTTGGGGTGACTGGAACTGTACACATACAGAGAGTAAACAGAACTGGTATCTAGAGAGACAAATGTTTGCGATTTAACTTGGCCAACTAAGCTTTTAATTTGCACAAATAAAATATACACTCTGGATTAGTTATTTCTCCAAGATGCATACCACTCCTAATAAAAGTTGTGTTTGTATCCTAAGGTTTTCATTCCAGCCTCAGTTAGGAAGGCATAGATACAGTTAAAAACATATATGTGTACTTAACACCTAAATGAATGTCAGAGACTTATGGAAGGACAAAATCTTCACTGAATTCTATCCAGTGAAATAGTATTACTATGGAGGACTTTGCCAGCAGTTGGGCAGCACATTAATCAGTGGACAGCCTTGGTCAGCAAGTTCGCTAAACCATATTGCTCAATAAGTGTGCTTGGAAGTGTTTCATGTTGAGAGTTTGCTTGGGTCCACTTTCATTCCATGTGTCATTAAAGGGTTTATCTCTCAAACCAGCAGAATTTGTCAAAACAAGAAAAATAGAAGCCTGCTGTAAAAATGGACAAGAAAACTGTGTTGATACTAATTTGCTTAGAATTTCAAAAAATACAATTAATGCCTGGGGTCTATTTCTTGCCAAAGAGATATGCTAAAGTAAAACATATCTGTTCCTGATACGTTTGCAGTTGTATTTGTAATATATCATATCCTAATTAATTCAACTACCTGTTATTTGTTTCACAGTCCTTTCTGAGTTAGAGGCACTGCCCAATTTATAAAGAGAAAAAAGAAAACACTTAATACAAAGGGCAGTAATTCTTTTCTGTTGGTGGGTTCCTATGAAAATGTAATTCTCAGATTCAGTTGTGACAATTATTTCTACAGCCAAGTGTAGTAAGAGAAACATATTAACCCCTGTGACTTAAATAGAATCATATTTGTAGTTATTAACAGATACTGTTTTCTTATTCTGTTCTCTGCTTCTATTAAAAAGTCTCTTTTTTTTTCCTCAGAACAATAATTGTCATTTTCAAATGTTGATGCTCAGTTTTCAACTCATTCACCAATAAATTAATGCTGAAGTATTTTCATTGAGTTCATATTTGAAGATATAAATCTGATGCAATTTTTCTCTCACACCCATGCATTTTAGGTGGCACTCTGTGCTGATTTCAGTGATGAGTTCTGAGTATGTACAAATAAGCATCACTCTAGTTAAAACCTGAGTTACATCTTTTGCTAGCTGGGAGATCACAGTGATCCTATCCTGCCTCCAGTATATGAATTATTGCTGGTCTAGTACTTTTCTTCCATTACAGATTGTCTGTAGCACTGACAGTTTTAGTAAGGGAACATATCCTGGTTTCCTATGAATGGGCTCATCCCACTCTCTAAGCTCTTCTGAAAAAGATACATTATTTTCTTCATATTTTGCAGCAATGACCCTAAAGAATAAAGCTTATTAACGGTAGAAAAGAATCTGTGGCACTTAAAATAAATTTCTAAGTTTTATACTACATTAGATAGAAAGCAACAAATGAGGCAGAAAATACTTTTCAGAACTACAGGATCAATTAAACTTACATAGAAAATATCAAATCTTTGGTTTGGCCCCATCCTTGCCTAGCTTGCACTTCTGCACAATTCACAACTTACTCTTGCTTTTCTTCTGAAAATGCGTATTTCTTGTAAACCGCCTCTTATAGCTAAATCCAATTTCATTTTGATGATTGGAAAGAGTATTTCTAAGGCTCAGTTATTCCATGGAGATTGTCACAGTACACCACTGTGAGTAATCCAGAAATTGACTGGGCATTGCCTCAACTGTAGTTTGTCTTTAACTCCAAATCAAATTCAAATAGTGTAAGATTTCTGTGGCAAAGATGACAATGTTTGTACTTTCTTTGACAATTTTTAGAATAATCCTTATGTCTCTTGGTTAATCTAACTGTGAATGAGGTTTCAGCAGAATTTTTTTCTGGGTGAAAGCTGATCCATATTGGAAGGACATTTGTAAATGTAAGCTTACTCCTTGACTTTTCTATTACTAGAATGTAAAAGGCTGCAGATGATACCTACCTTAATGGGAGCTCTTGTTTCTGTGTTTCAGGCTGACCAGATTTCTGGCTTTCATATACGGTCTGTTCTGTGTGTTCCTATATGGAACAGCAACCACCAAATAATTGGTAAGACATTCCTCAAGGCACATCATTTTTTGTGCAGATGTAAATTTAATTCTGTCCTTTTACTTCTCTGTTCCTTTTTCTTCCTTTTTTTTTTTTTTTTCCGCCCACCTAAATATTGTTAAGAAGTTACAGTACCTAGGATGCATGCTAAGTATCCAAGAAGGGATGTTTTGATTCGGATACTCTATGGACTTATTAAGCTTTCTCCCTGTGTCATTGCTCAGTTATATATTGTATTGAAACTTGAAGACTAATAAGATGAAACCAGAAATTCTAACAATATTAGTGAAAAACTTTTTTATATGCTTTGGTATTTCTCTGGGGTCTCCCTTTTTTTGTACACAACTCAGACAACTGTTTCTACAGTTAGGTAAAGTGGACATTTTCCTCTTTAAACATAAATGGCATTCAGGGAAGTCCCACCAGAGAGTGTGGCAGCTCAGAGCTGCCTGTGGCAGTGGTGTGTTCTGGATCAGGACATGACAGAGTTTTATTGCTTGTTTGATATGATGCTTCCCAGCTGTGATACACCTGCAATTTTCCCTGCATTATTACCTGCTTTTTGCACAAGAAGGATCACCATTTGTAAACGACAGTGCCAGATTCTTCAGTTAACTTTCCACAGTAGAATTCAAGTTGGAGCAGTAGCAATTCAAACCGGCAGGGCAAGACTTACATCCCTGTGTATTGTGGCTGTCAGCAAGAGCTGATATCAGTAGTGCATTGCTGAAGGCATTCAGTGCCATGCAGAATCAGGATCTTTGAGCTTATTCAGCAAAGATGATGTAGGAATTGAGTCTTTTGAAAATATGACTCATTGTTTGCTGTGAAGTGTGTATTACCTTAAAAAAGTAGAAAAAACCTGAACCCTTGACTGCTGATAGATCTTACAGTATTTTTCTAAGGGCATATTATAACTAAATGAAATAGAAATGTGGAACTTAATTTTCAGCTAGAGACGAGAGCTTTGAACGCTGAGTTTTAACGAATTCTTTTTCATTGGTTCAGTAAATTTACGGACCAGGTATGAGTTAAAAAAGGACTTCAATACACAGGTGATGCTAAACCAACTAAGATTTTAGGAATGAAAGTATTGATTCAGAAAATTATTTTAGAAACTCCAAATTGCTAGGACAACGTACACAATTGCTGTTAGCAACATGCTCAGGTTCTTTCCCAAAGAGATCTTTAACCTTTTGTGAAAAGTGTTGTGAGTAACTTCTGGATTTGAAATATTATACTTGGACAGTAAAGAATAACAGTTTAATAAACTGAGTCCTGGTATCAAAGCAGTTGGACTTTGACATATTTATGTCTGTTTATTGATTTTGAGTATAAATATTTGCAGTATTGCTTTTCAGTTTGAAAGATATATTTTAAATGTTACCAATGAATAAAATATCCTGCATTGTGAATTAATGACTGAAGATTATAATTCGTATGCATTCTTTCTAAAGGGGTAGCTCAAGTGTTGAACAGGCTTGATGGGAAACCCTTTGACGATGCTGACCAGCGACTGTTTGAAGTAAGAGGCATTCAGTTTTGTAGCAATAACCTACTACTTTTCAGAGAATTCGGTATTTCTAGGTAATGCTACTTCAGGCTGCTCTAGGGAGGGGGGAAGAATACGTTGTCTGCATTTGTGGTTTGACATTAATCCTCAGAACTCCTCACTTAATAAGGTTACATCCTAATTAAAACAAGTTTCTTGCATCTGATCTTTCTCATCTTGTTGAACCCAGTGACTTACCTGCATTTTCAAGATAACCTAACCATGATTATTCCTAGTATTTCCACATGATTCCTTTTCATGATTAAGCCAGCATTCATCTTTGTGTCTGTATTATAATCGAATTATAATTGACTTTCTTTTATTTTTCTCTTTCTAATTTTAGGCTTTTGTTATTTTTTGTGGCCTGGGCATCAACAACACAATTATGTATGACCAAGTGAAGAAATCCTGGGCAAAACAGTCTGTGGCTCTTGATGTACGTACACATCTTATTGAAACCTTTTCCTATTCATAAGCATCACATGCAGAGGAACCTACTGCTTCTGAATTTATTGTAGTTAGCATCATTTTATATATATACCTCTCTGCATCTGAGTGTAATCTTATTAAGGTACTGCTGAAGGGAAATGTTCTCAGAGTATGCTTAGCTGTGGAACTCATGCCCAGCTTGAGTAGTTTTGAACATGGATATTTCATTTGATGCCTATGTTTTTTACATTAGAAGAGAGGGGCAGTGATGATAGAGAAGCTAGTTTCTGATAGGTATAAGTGTAGGAATGAATCCAAGCATTACATGTATTTTTTTGTCCATCTGTATCTGAACATTCCTTTGAATTTGATATTTTAGATAGCTTAGTGTTGTTTTTCTAATGCTGTAAAGTATAAGTAAAACATTCTGTGAACAGGACAAATTTGAAAATAGTGATTATTATCATAGGGTTTCTTAGTATCAAAAGCAACATCTACTGAATCCTTATCAGATATATGTCTGACCAGAATAAAGTCCAAACCAGGATGGCTGGAAGCTCAGCAAGAGCTCTACTGTGGGCCAGGGCTAATACATAATGCAAAGTCCTAGCATTTTCCAACACATCACGTCTTTCCGTAAAATACTTCTAGAATAGCTAAATGGATGAAAAGCTTTCTCTTTTTTTTTACCTGTTGCCTTTGGTATGAGTTTCTTTTCCTGTTTCTACTGCCCACCACCATTCATGAAGAATGGAAATCTGCCAGCTCCTATAGAACAAACTAAAATACAGAATGTTTTTTAAGAAATACTATTATTTGATCTTCTATAAGCTGATTCAACAATAAAACACTATTCTTATCTACTATATTCTGTGGGCTTTGAACATAATCATATTAAAAATAATATTGGTAAGAACAAAGCTTGGAGTTTTGAGGATAGCTTTACAAATCTACATTATTCCTGCTTAAACAGTAATTAAGAATGGTTTGAATTAAGTTTAAGATCTTTTAAAAAGCATTATGCATAACTGATTAATCTTAAAAGATTCCTCTGGTGAAAGGGTAATGTTGCTAAGATTTCAGTATTTTTTTATATTTTATATGTGATAAAAGAAGAATATGATTTAGCTGTCCCTGACATGCAGCCTTTAACTGTAACTTCTTTGAATTTATACAATACCCACCATTACAATGAAAACCACAAAGCCAGCATTGGCCTGATTGAGATATGAATTTCTTGCTATTAAAACAAAAATGAAACCAAACTGGATTGCTATGAAGATGCCATAATTGTATAGTTTTATTTTGCTTTAGGGTTGGAGGTATTTATCTATGTATTAGAGATCTACTCTGTAAAGCATAGAGGCATGTTAAAGCTTTTTAAAGTCAATAGGACTGTTTGTGTTAGAAAACATTCTTGGCTTTTTTTTATTACCCATGTATATGTATTCACTTAAGAAGAAATGTTAAAAACTTTCCTTTTTAGGACTTCTGCAAGATTTCTTATTCTTTACATACCATAGTAATGAAATACTAGAAGCCCTCATATGCCCCAGATATTTGTGCAATATGACACCTTAGAATGAATATTCCTCCTGGCAAAAAAAAACAGGCAATGCCAGATACCGCACTGAGATGCATAGTGATCAAATTTAACACAGAAGTTTGTTATTTACTACTAAAATCAATGAAATATGATTTTCTTGTTTTAAAATACAGCTTCTTTCTTTGGTCAAAAGATTCATATAGCTTGAATGTAGATTACAGGTTTGATAAATGGTCACTGTGCTTCAGTGAAGAGTAATTATTTCTATAAATGAGCAACAACTTGTGATAATGTTTGTGTAAAGTGATTGAAGATAGAGCAAAGTACTGAACAAAAGAATGGTATATGCTGAAGGACTGTGAAACCATTTTTCAGTAATAGAATAATAGTATTTGTGTATTTAGGTAAGATGGCAATGAGTGGCATTTGAAATGACATTCATATTGGATGTAAAATAAATCAACTTGATATATACTGTAATAAGATTCTTATCCAGATATACAGGTACTCTTTTTCATAAAGAATTCTCAGAAGGTTGACTAATACATAGAAGACCAACATGGAAATAAATGATGAGGAAAGGCTGAAAATAGGATGCCATGTAGGCATGAAGTAGGATGGCTTAAAGCCAGGCTGAATAGTATTTTATATATTAAGGAGACAAAATTCGTGAATGCTTAAAGGATTACAATAATCAATATTAAGGAAGACTAGAGATCTAGAGGGATATAATGAATGCAGGTAAAGGAGAAGCTTGACAAGAATTTTAGTATAAAGTGTTATCTGTCATAGTAGAAAACATAATTTAACTAATCTTATAGATTTCTGAGAGAAGCTGCAATACGGTTGGACAGAAAAATAGATACTATTAGAGGAAGGACATGATGTATAGTTACTGAAAGTAAAACATGGGACAAAACATGAATTGGTGTTTGTTATTGTCGTTTATTCTTTCATAGTGCAGGAATGATTTCCTGTTACTGTAAAAGATGACACCTCTGAAATTGATATGAGTAAATATATCTTGGGACTTACTGCCACAAGGTATTGCAAGCCAAGGGCATTTGAGATAGGTTTAGGTATTTATACAAGTAACAGAGACATTCACAGATGAAAACAATTTCAAAATGAGAAATATATATCAAAGCTTTAGCACTTAAGTAGATAGGGGTTTTGTGTGGTGAGGAGGACCTGTCCTTGCTAGGAGTGCTCTGGCTCTGTGAGCTCCCTCAAGGACAAGAGCCTCATCCCCCACACACAGTCAGACCTTGGTGGGTCCAGTTCACAGGATGGCTCTTGCACCTTCTGGGGTGTTGTTCAATGTTATTATTGCCACATAGGGATATTATATATTCCATGTAAATATATGCATACCTACAGGTAATAAGAGGAGGTGTGCAGTACTTTGTTCATTTTATTTGATGCTTTCATCTCCAAAATGGTACTGAAGAGCATGTCAGGCATAACATAGAGGTGCTAATTTGCATGCAGTGGTGCGTCACTAGCAAAGGCAGAAGGCTTTACAGTATAGCAAAAGGCATTATTTAAGGTCTGCAAATTTACTATTATTTTTACATTAAATTCTTTTAATTATAGAACAGGAGAACAATGTAGAAATACTTATAATATTAAAATGTTTACTGTCCATGATTCCCTATAAAATTCCCTGCAACATAAATGTAAAATGCATACCTGATAACCTGCAATTAGTTATTATATGCTGACATTCAGAACTGAATTACCATGCACAAATATTAATTAAATTTGTTTTAAACATCATTGATTAGACTGCAGTATGGAGCCCTATTATTTCTACTTATCAAGCTTACAAAAATTTGTTATCTTATGTTCTGGGGCAGGTGTTATCTTATCATGCAACGTGTTCGAAGGCAGAAGTTGACAAATTTAAGGTAAGGATTTAAGTTTTTAGTTATTTCTGAAAAAGTAACAGTAAAGTAAAATGGATGTAGATTATCTGAGAGAAAAGTTTTTGTCAAAAGTGGAAAATCATAACTAACTTTAATTTATAAAGGATGTATTATACATTAGGCTGTTAGGCAGGGAAGGTGGAAGAAGTCTTTCAAAGGATAAAGACCTGCAGTAATAGGTGCACAGCAGAAAAATACCATTGTTCCAGCACCAGCTGCTGGAACTGCACACCAGTGTAGGTTTGGTGGCCTCCTCAGCAGGAACCACTACAGGGAAGTCACAGTGGGCGATGAGGAAGAGACTAGAGAAAATGAGAGGAACATGCTTTTAGTGTGGAAGCTGTCCTGTGTTTACTTAAAAAGCAGAGAATTCACTATCAAGATTGTGCATAGGCTTAGAAGGCTGAATGTTATGGTGAGAAATCCTCTTCTGACTTGTGTAAGCACGGGCAGAACTGTAAAGTGATGTGTGCAGAATATAGCATTGCTGGGGACCAATAATGATGTGTTCACACTGAATCCTGCCTTCCCAAGGGGTAGAGAGTAGGAGGAGCAGTGACCTTGCCCTTTCACCTCTGCCAGCACTCCAGCACAGCCTTTGTTTGTCCTTTTCTGCTTGAGGAAAACTTGGTGTCACTTTACTTGGCTATGAGGAGTCAGCGTTAAGAGCTCCTCATAGCTGTTTGAGAAGCTTTTGTGGTGGGCATCAGGGTTGGTTTCTTTTATGCAAAGTGCCTTGGAGACTGGGAAGGAGATCAGGGCTGTTGTGACTTCACACTGCTGGCATTCCCTGCTGGGGCTCCTTGTCACCTGAAAAATAGCTGTTTGTTTATTTTGACACTTGGCTGGCTGGCTGGCTGCAACCTGATCTCCACACCATGTGGATGGTTGTTGTCCAATGGGAAAGCCTTGGGTGATTTAGCAGAGCTGATACTGATGGGTTATGTGAGCTGAGGAAGGGCAGCTATTGCTAGTTAGTTATTAGTTGGTAGATTATTGCCCAAATACTGGCTGTGCCTATCACCAGGTAGCGATGCAGAGTTCTAAGGGTGTAATATATTGTCTCCCTCCATTGTAGTCATTGGTGCAGTTACCCACCCTTTTGTAAGATGAAGAGTAGATAACTGAATTATTGCTGCAATCATACATCCTTGAAGATTATTCCAACACTGTGGCCAGAAGAAAATACTTTTGTGTGTTTAATAAGTTATATTTTATGTTGGGCAAAGACCACTGAACACTGTGTGAGAGAGAGGGGAAAGAAAAGGATAAAGGGCCATATATATTATTTTTTAAGGTTGGGGTTTGGGTTGGGTTGGGTTTGTTGTTTTATGGGTGGGTTTGGTGGTGTGTTGTTGTTGCTTGGTTTGGTTTGTTGGTTTGATTGTTTGGGTTTTTTTTTTTTTAGTTTACTTTAGAATAAGCACCTGTAATAACAGCTTCTATGATTGTCAGGATTCAGCCAATATTTTTCTACATATCAGAGGGCCATACTTTTTGGTTGCTTTCAACCATTGAAAGATAATTCTCCATCATGGTCTGTGGAGTTGAAATAAGAGCCTGCTATGTTACTCTTTGGGCCTAGATACTTGTGTGCTGAGGAGCTAATCCACTTGTTTTCCCAGGTATTTTCATTAATAGATTTGTTGGTCTCCGAGTTGGGAATGTCTTCTTGTTATTCTGAAGGCATGTAACTATTCATTTAATGGGTAATGAAAAGGTAAAGGGAAATGAAAAGCTTTTATTCATTAGTAACCCTGATAGACACAATTTTATACAGAAGATAAATGAGAAAATGAGGAATAAAACCAATCTATGCTTAAACTAAGCTGAGAGATTTTTTAATGAAAAATTTTCCCTTATCATCCAGTTGACTCTCTTTCAGTTCCTGACAAAATGAGTGCCAGGCAGTTTTTGTTAGTGCTTTACACCACTGGTTGTAAACAAAATAAACCCCAACAAAACCAGAGGGAAGACCAGTGTGTCTTGTGGGCCTTCGACAGAGACCTCATCCCCAGAGAAGGCCATCCATCTGTGTGATAAAATTGCTTCTGTCTCACCCCTCACAGAGCTCTGGCAGCCAGTCTCCCTGTTGAGGTCTCCTGGGGCATCCTACCCTGAAATCACTGCTCTTTTCTCTGTTTGTTATATTGTTATATTTTGTATAACCCCTTTGTTATATTAGGGTCATCTTCTAGACTTGACTGGCTAATAAACAATTCCTCCCTCTGGGGGTGTTTGGGGCTAAGCCTGTCCCCTCTCCTTTTGGTGATTTATTGGCAGATGTCAGAGGAAATGTCTGTTACAATTTACCTGTTGTTCTGGTTCAGTCAGAGTAGCAACAGACTCACATGACAGAAACATCTAAATGAGAGTAATGCCAGTAGTTCACTACTGTCTCTTGACTGACACAGGCCCTAATGGTAGTTAATGACTTTGGAGTGACAATACATTTGAGTTGATAACTTTTCAACATACTACCCCAAACATACCATTACTGGACCCCAGCAGCATGGGAATAATCACATATTCTTCCTTTTTTTTCCCAAGTTGTTTATTTCCTTCTTTGTCGTATTATGTCTTCAGAATATTAATATAATTCTTATCCATTCATTTTTATTTGCCTAAGATATAAAGAGTATTCTGATGCAAAGTAAAAAAATTGCAAGTGTACTTGAAGTTTATTTTTCCTCTGGCTTTTACCAGTGAATTGTTTTACTGCACTACAGAAAGCATGGCAAGACTAGTTAAAGCTGATTTTTTTTACTTGAAATTTTGCCAGTAATTTCCTACTGTTATTGAGTGAGTTCACAAATACACAAATTCACAAATATACCTGGTATCTTTTTAAGAATTAAACATAATCACTGTGAGAAAGTTCTGAAAATAAATAATATTTATGTTCCTATTAATTCTGCTTAAGAATTTCTGAAACAAAAACCCTCACCTTAACAAGAAACCCTTAAGAAATTAATACCTTTCTCCAGATGCTGGGATGGGAAAAACTGCAGAGCACCAGTGGTTGTGGATCTCAAAAAAAGGGAAGTTCACAGTATGGAGCAGTGAAACATGAGTGTATGATAACGAACCATGTCATGCAATTGGCCTATTCCCTCTCTGATTTCTACAACTGTCTAAAACCAAAGCAGCAACATAAATTCAAGTTGAACAGTGGTTTTGCACATTTTTTTAAGGGATCCCACTTCTGGTGGTACTAGGATATAGCTTTCACTTGTAAAAATCTGAAAGCCAAATTTAAAAAATACTTGTATGATTAGAAATTATTCTATTAGCGAATGGATGGGTTTTTTTTCTCAGAAGAGGATCCAATTATGTGAATTACTGTAAAAGTCCATGTCACCAGTCCTTTTCATTATTGGCATTAAAGCTTTTGGGATTCATTAACACTGAAGGTAGCAGGCACACATTTATCGGGAGGCCAGTGCCAGCGGAAACAGCGTGAAACTCCGACGCAGGTGCTGTGGCAGGTGCTGCTCTGCTGACCTGGCTGGAGCCACCCCTTTGTTTCACTGCCTGTGCTCAGGTGAAGTGGGAATGGAAAATTCATGCCCTTAACCCAGTAAGTTTGTTTTAGTGGTCAGAGAGGAGGCTTAGCCCTTGGGTTAGACACAAGTGGATCTGCAGAGATCTGGATTCAGAGCCTGAACAAATTGCTTTGTCTCTGTAGCTGATGATCTGGCCCCGGGAGGGTAATGTGAAGTTTTCCATTGATTTCATCAGGATGTGCTCTCTTCAGCTTTGGCATTTTGTAAAATTGCATAGTAACGATCCCTCTGCCACCTTCCATCTATTTAGTCATGGCAGTCAGTCTTAAGTATTGCGTTTTCTGATAGAGCAACATCTCTGGAAAAGAAAAGTATAAATTTCAGATCCAGTCCTCTCTTTATGCCAGTTTAAAATGTAGGTTAAATGAAAACTTGAGTTGTCACACAGCGTAAAATGGGTCCTTTTTCCTGAAAATGGGTAGGTTTTAAAATGTGGAAAAACATAGCAGCTTAATTGATAGAGTTTTAATAACACGCAATTGAATTGAAATTAATTATTAATCAGAATTAATTGTGGGTTGGCTACCATAATTCCTGCATTTGGGATATGAACTGTACTTCCAGGTTCTAGGAAAGATGTGGGTTTTGTGGATGATTTATAGAATTAAAACAACAGAAACAAAACCATACAATCTCTAGTAAATATTGTACTTAGATTCTGTTGCTGGATTATTTTACATTTATTTGCTGCTAAATATTTTTCAACTTTTATTTTTTAAAATTTAGATTATGATGGCTTAAAAAGGTTTATATCTGATATACTGCTAAGTTCATACAAGCTGCATAATAATTTTTAGGTTTTCTGTTATGTGCTGCATTACTGTGATAGATGAATTTCTGATACCATTATTCTAGATATAGGGAGAAAAATTAAACTTTACTTTCCATGTGCATTTGCAAGTAAAACAAAAAAAAAATCCATCTTGAGTGCAAATATTTCTTTCTTACCTGAGAATGTCTCCCTGAAGCCTTCAGCCTGATTTATCACAATGCTTCTCACTTGCATCTATGTAACTACACTAAATGCAAACTCAGTTTTGGCAAGATAAGCTGAAGTAATGCACCAATGAATCATACATACATCAATATTCAGTTGTGGAGGATTTTTTAAGTTAGAAATAGATATGATTTTAAAAACTGTGGCAATGCAGTTCTCTCTTGTATTTTAGACTTAAAAGACAACTCCATTATCTCCATTGTGTACTAGCACAACTGTTTAGCTATAAGCATTTGATTATTGGAATAGAAAAATGTAAGGCTAGTGGAGTCTGATTAATCCAAGATTGATGCTATCCGATAGCATTGTCCTGTAGTGCCGTGTTTCTTCTCATAGAAATGCAAGCTCTGCAAGCCTAAAAATAGTTGTCTTTTAGACAAATATAGAAAGCCAAGATACATGAGTAAAGAATGCAGAATTGTGTCCAGGACAGGATATTTATAGCGAGAGATACAGACTTCTGAGACAGCAACGAGCAAGTCCTGTGACTTAGCAAGCTGTCCCACAAGCGCCTCAACTTTAAATTTAACTAATATAGTTTCCAAAGAGAATATGTAAACACTGTCCTATTATGGGTGATGCACAAGAAGCTATTTTAAAAAGCTAACGTAATTGTGCAGCTGCAAATGGTATAAGCCAGATCAATATTTAATGACTATGATGCATTATTTATAACCCTGTGAGAGATTCCCTTTTTTAGGTCAAACAGCACACGGGAGAGCCACACAACAGAAAATAATGTATCACCTGCTTTACAGAATCTTTGATTCAAAATGTAGTGTGAATAACAATTCCTCTATTTCTCAATTCCATAGCCTGAGGTGTGGCTAGTTAAGAGCTACCCCGATATAGATAGGCTTTTGTGTCTCTTAAAACCTCAGGCATTTATAATAAATAATGATGGAAAGAGTTGAACCAAAAAAGGAAACAACTTTTAGGACTGCTGCTGTATACGGCAGTGTAAACAGCTGAATCCATGAAAGATGGTGGATCTAAGTGAATTTGATACTTGGAGTGAGTTATATGTATGATATAAAATGAATTTGTTATTCATGTTTTCTGCTGTTACAATTTTATACCCACTTTTAAATGCATAAGGGTGGGCAGCACAATGAAAAATTGAATTTTATGTATTAATTTTATCTCCAGTCTCTGTAAGGATTGGGAGAGCATTCCTAGGCTATGTCATTCTTAGTTGTGATGCCTTCTTTCAATTTAGAACTATTTTTGTTATTTTTATATTCCGGTAATCAAAAAATTTGTAGTGATTTATAGTAATTACATTATAGTCTTTCTCAGTAATTAAATTTCAGAAAGGCAAGCTGATTTGGACCACTTATGGAATATTTCCATTTAAATAAATGTAGCTAGAAGATGACGTTTTTATGCATTGATGACACTGCTGTTTCGATCTCTCTGGTAACATGGGTTTATCAAGGACTGAAGGCACCTAATTACACTGCAGTCAGTATTGCAAGCCACGGTCCCAGACATGCATATGGTGAAACATGTACAGGTCTTTAGAGATCTACATTCTGTGTAACTGCATGAAGTTATTCATGTGCTTAAGGATTTTTCAGATTGTCCTCCATGGTGAGTCACAGACTCCTGGACACCTCTTTGGCTGTCACAGGAGGGTCTGTGCTGGCGCTGAGCTTTTCCACAGTGCTATTCCAGCTGCTCAAGTTCCACTGAAAGTAGCAACAATGGGAAAATTAGGAGAAACCTTGAGGGTAAACAGGCCTTAAGTGTTAATACTGAGCTGTGTTCCCTTTAGAGAAATGCACATGTTCACAAGATGTAAAACAGTTTATTTTCTCTGCTTTTCCACGTGCACTGTCCACATAAGACCTAAAGCAGTGTTTCATAATTCATGAAACTGAGGTCTTTATTGTGTTACATTATTTCATACACTTACATGTGCCTACGTCTTCAGTTGTCATGGAAACAAGAAGTCAGGAACACACTGCATACACATTGGAAATTATTAAAAATAATAAATAATGATTAGAAATAAAATACTGTGGGGTTTATGCTAGTTTCTGAAGTGCAAGGCTGTCATCTGTTGACATCAGGCTAGTGCTCTGTAGTTCAAAGATATATAAAACTACAATATTATTTCTAATTTCAGTGAAGAAGGAATGGCATGGAGAAGAGGAGTAGCGAAAGATTGTTCATGGTCTTTTCTCATACAGTGTTTAGGTTTGGAGGCATCAAATTAGCAGAGCACATATTTAAATCTGACTAAAGATTTCTCTTCAGTAAACGTAGTTAATCTATATGGCCTACCACCTTAGATCTTAATGAGTTTAAAATGGTGAAGTAACAGAAGGAAAAAGCAAGTGAAGACTGTTGTTTGAAGACAGCCATCTCTACCTTAGGAAATCTCTGAAGTGCAGCTCGCTGTACCCAAGAGGAGTGCGCCAAGGAGGTATGTTTTCTCAGTTCAAATAGTCTTCCTTGCGCTTGGTCACTCTCAAAACTAAGGTACAGGGCTTAGAAGCACTTTTGGTCTGGCACAATAGAACTACTCTTGCCTTATTAATCAGTGCCTTCCAACAGCACTGCTTGGGAAAAAAAGTAGGAAACTACATTCTTTGCATCACTTTTATCAGCCCGAAAAGCAACCATGCCTTTCCTGCTTAAAATGAATAAAAATGTGACTTGATCATTGCTGTCATAAATCTCAGAAATTGCAGATAGCAGGTTTGATGAAAACTCCTGAGTTTGCTGAATTGTTTGCTTTATTATGAGCTGTTTCTTTTCCTTTCTCAACCACCTGCCCCTGGAAGCATTTCTGGATTGTCCTGCTAAGCTATTTTTCAGCTCCTTGTCTCAGTGCTGGGACCTGTGATGTGATTCTCAGGTGCACTTATAATACAATAGCCCTCCTCATAGAGATATTATTACTGTCATGAAACGTGTTCCAGTGTGATAGGTTTTATTGAGAATAAGGCATATAAAAGAGCAATATAAAAGTTCATGGAAGAAGTGAGGGGGTTTTGCTTTAATTTCTTCCATGAGGCATTTTGTCATAAATAAAGTGGGATGACTTCAGCATGTCAGAGGCATGAGAAGCACCTGTTCATGAATTAGTTCTGTAGCTGTCGTGCTAGACTAGTGTCATATTATAGTGTCTACCTTAATTCTAGGGATATTTAATAGAAAAAGCTAATGGGAATTCTGAATTTCCTTTCAAAAAATTTAAACATTCAGTTTTATTTAAATTTCAGTATATGAATTTACTGGCTTCATAGTTGATCAAGATGAGATTAAATTGCTCCAAAAGGTCGCTGAAAGAATTCCTCTTGTATTTCTAAAATGACCACATTTATTATTTCCAGGTGAAAACACGGAGCTCCCAGAGTAAAATGTTCCCTTCCCTCCAGGAAGATGAAATATGAATCTTCCAGGATGTGGTGGAAGGAGAGTTTGCAAGGAGCAATTTAATCCGGTGAGGCTCAGGCAATGACATGCTCTCCGAAGAGGCCAGCTCTCTTTGTTGGCTGCAGTGGGGTAAAGGAAGGCTATATCAATCATGAGGAGTACATCCACCTCATGTGCCCACTGTAGTCTAACTAGGCAAACTCCTTGCCCTCATCTTGTCATATCATCTGGACAGGGCACTTCTTTGTGATTTGGTTTCCTATCCAGAAAGAGGGGATAGAAACATTAAAACATCTCTATGAAAATTCCAACATTTCTGCTTTCTGACTACAAAAGATTTGTATGATGCAACTGTGTTGCATTTGTATGATAAGGCTGCATGAAACCAATTCATTTTGTAGTGTAGGAGATAAGTAAATCTTGTTTCAAAAAAATCTTTCTCTTGAGGATCTATATGTGATTTGAGAGACTTAAGGCAAAAGAATGAAAGGTATGGACTGGAAGCTGGATAAAGCCCACAGTTTAATCATATATCCATGCCCAGACATTTTTTTTCTATTTATTCATGAGTTTAGCACAGGTCAATAAATTAATATATTAAAGGGGTAGTCTTCATTTAGCAAGGAATAGATTCTGGTCTGCGGGTTACGTCAGAGCAAGAGCATAATGTGTATGTCAATAATTAATTTC
The DNA here is from genome assembly GCA_026283785.1 of Coracopsis vasa. Lineage (NCBI taxonomy): Eukaryota > Metazoa > Chordata > Aves > Psittaciformes > Psittacidae > Coracopsis > Coracopsis vasa. Next base: position 61,738 of record JANHGB010059696.1, on the reverse strand, counting down.
CTGTGGATTTTTTTTATATGGAAAAGCAAAATATATTTATTCTTCAGTGTTTATGCTATAGCAGAAGAATTTCTGAGTACATTCACACTCTAAGCTATAAAGAAGGGAGTTTCAGTGTTAGGATTTAAAAAGAAGTAAAAATCAGCATTGATATTCTGACTGCAGAGTAAAGACACACAGTAACTAGAAATGTTAAATAATAAATGACTACTTCTAAGATCAGCTACTTCATAGCTAGACCAAAGCTTAAATCTCCTTGTTAGATACCTTAACAAGTAATAAACTTCAAGCACTGAAAATAACAGAAAATTAAAATTATATGCATGGTCAAAACTGGTGCTTGTATTACTTTTTTAAAAAAATCCTTCTGTAAAGCTGAAATAGGTTTAAATTTTAAGAATTTCTCATATATTCTATTTTTTTTTTCTTGCAGTACTAAAACAACAGTCTAAGTAGCTTAAAATATTACTGAGTTATTGCTTTTAATAGTGGCTGTTTTTCAGTTTCTTAGTAATTATGCACACTAATACAGTGGTACTTCAACAGCAGAAATTTCCAGCAGAGGAGTAAGAAAATAATTATGGTTATTAATTTACCCATACTTAAAAAAGCATGCTGCTTCTTGGCTCCTCTCAAGTACTGGATTTTGTTATTTACATGGGAAGTTTTCTATTTTTCCCATCTGTTTTTATGTCCAAAACCACAATTAGTTTGGGAGAATGCTTAGAAAAAGAAATTGGAAATAGCAATTGTTCAGGACAGAGTACTGCTCACAAGTGAAGGTAAAATGATTTATTATCCAACAGACCTGTTGTCTGTCCTTCAATCTGATCAGTCATCATACTCCACAAGAATCTCTTGTCAGCTGGAAAGCACTGAGGAGTAAATACAGTTCAACATTGCTACACTATTTAGCCAGCGACCATGCAAAAAGTGATAAGGCATAGAATACATTTAAAATGTCATGCAAGCCTGAGGAATATCTGATGAATGATATAAAAAAAGAATCAACACTTGTCAAATGATAAAGTAGTGTGTTTCAGTCAGTGACAGACTTGGGAATTTATGTTTGGAAAGGTTTCCAAAGAGGAAGAAAAATCTATCTAGCAAAGACTTGTACACTTAAATTTGACCAGAATAACTTAAAAAATTGGGCTACTTCAGTGAACGATGGTCCTCTAGGAGTTCTTCACTGTGGATTTATCATGGCTCTTTTCCCATTAGTGAGGAGCAGATTATTCCCCACACAGGTGATGGAATTCCCTGGGACTAGCCCTGTATGTGACAGCTCACTCTTCTGAGACCTGCATGGCCCAGTAAGACCTCAGTACTGTTTAACTCACGGAAGAAAGAATTATTCAAATAAATCAAAAAGAATGGCATAATATTTCACATTTTAAATTATTCTTCGTCTGTGCTTGGATTATTTTTGTAGCCCCAGCAGGCTGACAGCTGTAACTGGGAATTTTCTGCTTAAAAAATATCAAGGTTTTGGTTTTTTGTTGTTGTTTGGGGTTTTTTTAAACAATCTTTATTTGGATAGTATTTTTCTATCGAATTATCTATAATTGGCATTAATATCAATTTTAATTTTAAAATTAAACAAGTTCCTCGGTAGTTGTACTGACTTTTTTTAAAACCAGGGAAAGAAAAATATGATTTTCCCTAGCTTATACCCTACAAAAGAAAAAAAATACTTTGGTTATTTCTGCCTCTGTACAGTGTTCTGGCTGTAAACAGTTGGTTGTCATAAAGGTTTACTGGTATTAATTGAAAATTACTAATAGCAGGGTTTCTATAGGTGGGTTTGCGGGGTGTTTTTTACAAAATATTTTACAAAAGGAAACATAAATGTCCCCCAAAGGAAGAAGTCAGTGTCCTTTAAAGGCTTTTGACATTGCCAGGGAGTTTAATATTAGAGCTAGAACCTTTTTATAATTAAAACTCCCAAAATTAAAGAATGGGAAATAGATGAGAAATGTTTTCCTGAGATGAATCCGTTTGGCCACTGGGTGCCATCCTTGCTCCACTCTAAGGCTGATTGCCTAGCATCATTTCTGCTAAGCTGTAAAATCCTGAAATAACACCAGTGCAATTTCACACCATCGTAACGTTTGTGTGTGTGTGCATGTAGTAGAATATGTCAGCAGCGCAGGCATGTGTCCTGCTTGCGTGAGTCACCCAAGAGCCTTGGGAGAAATATCTTCATGGGTTCAGCCATGTTACATCCACAGTCTCAGATCTAGCTAGTTTTGGGGTTTTTTTGCGTTCTTCCATCAGCTGGTAAGAATGGGGCTGTGCTGAGAGACCTGTTCCCACACATGAGTGTGTGATGGACCGTGTTCCTGTGCACTATTAATTTAGGCTATGGGATTAATGGAAGGAAAAAATTGCATGGATGCACACTTGTTTTCTGGATCAGTTCACATATGGGGTGTATGGGGCTGTGTCATCCAACCAAAACTGTATCTAGCATATATAAAAAAATATTTGTGATTACAATGTTCTGCAGGTTATTTATTACACCGTTTTGTTGTCTGACCAGGGGAGGGATTCATCTGTTGTTTCAGTCTCAAAAGTCTCTTTTAGTCTAGGCGAAATCCCAGGCAGAGTAAATGTAATTTCTAACAGATAAATCCTGTGAGTAGTTCTCCAGTTCTGCGTTTCCAGTCTTCCAAATTTAAAGTGTAAAGACTTCAAATGTATAAGAAATGGACTTTATCAATTTTCTTTCTTGCTGCAACGGTATAGAAAATGTGCAGCTTGTAGTCCAGGCAAAAACAGGAAACTGAATATTTTATGAGTTCATTTCTGTGACGTGTGCTTGTGCTTTGCAACAAGCTGCACCCAGCTCTGAACACTCAGAAAAGCCGAGAACATCAGAGCTCAGTGTTTCCCAGCACCTTTGTGATCCCCCTGCTCATGGAGCATCCTGTTCTGTACGCTTAAATGTAACTCAACAGAACTTGCTTTCTGTGCTGCCATGCAACAGTGTGTGTTTTGTCCCAGGCATACCACAAGCCTATAGGCACACACAAAAAGATCCCCACCCCAAAACAACAAAAAGATGTTTCTATTTATGGCCTTCCTAAACTCTACTGTTAAACTGATTCCAGGTATCTCCTTATGTTAGCAGCACTTTCTCTGAAGGAGACCTGTTGCTGTGGGTGATGGCAAGGAAAGGTTGTAAGTGGCATAATCGGAGCAATAGCAAAATCATGGCAAGTTGTGGCAAGACCTGGTCTGTGGGTAGTGCTTGCCCCAGGGTCGCATGGTAGCGACTCAGGGAAGACACTGCTGAGCTGGGTGGTGTGTGGCACAGCAATGCAGTCCCAACAGTGTCCCATATCCAGCTCCTTGCTTGGTTCATTTCTCACTTGTCTGCACATTGACTGCTTCTCTGAGTCAGTGGTGACTGAGGTATTTGTCCACCCCACAGCTTTGTGCCAGGCATGGACAATCCTCAGTGTTCCTAAAATGGAGTCACCAGAGAGACCACTGAGATTCATACTTCCTCAGCTGATGCTGCAGCCCTTCTGCATCACTGTCTAAGCATAGGATAAGATGTTCTATTCAAAACATTGATTTGGCAGATGCAAGGTATCCGGGAGAAAAGGCACAGTTATAAGTCAAATATCATAAGAGTATTTTCACAGAGACCAATTAATGTGTATTATAAGCTATTAAGAAGCTTATGAATGACAACAAAAGTATTTATGGCTATGTTGCAGCCTTTCACTTCAAAATAACATATAAATGAAAGCAACTATTGTTTAAAGAAAAATTATAAAGCTAGTAAGATGTAGGTAGTAAGTAAAGAGCTAAATAAATAGAAGATTTAAGTGCCTATCGTTTGTTTTTGTTGAAAGAGGGGGATCTGTAAATTTTATCTTTTGTCAGAAAATACAGGTGATTAGGCTGTGAGTTGTGCAGCTGTGTGGATTAGGTGCTCAGGCTTTGTCTGTGTGCTCTGTGGGATGAAAGATGCTGTGGAGGATGTACATTCTGCAGTGGGGAGAAGTGTTGGGCTCTGTGTTCACAGTCTGCTCTGCCTTGCACAGGATAACCATTTTGGCTTCTTAAGCTGCAGCAAGATGAAGCTCTGTTTTTTTGGGGAATGCACTTTTGGGCAGTCTGATTGCTCCTAGGGAGCGATTTATGAATTCAGAATAGGATAAGTGGATTTATTTTAAACCTGCAATCAGAACTTAATGAAAACAAAGGAGAAAAAGACAAAGATAAAACATGTTTTAAGGATAATCACTGCAATGTTCACTAGCTTTTCTGTAAATGTATGTTGTAAGTTTGAAGGTGGTTTTAATATTATATATTGTCTCCCTGACAGTGCTGTGCTATAGCTGTCACTCTCGCAGATCTGAAATAGGACTTTCCCCCCAGTGGAGCAGTAGCCCACTCATATATTTGCATAACTTTCACCACCAGTCACTGTATTGCCAGCCTGATTTGTTGCAGGTGCTCAGAAAGAAAGTTTTGGTGGCCAGCAGGATCACCATTGGTGTCTGTGCACTCCTGCAGCACCGCCATGGTGCACCATGGCTGCCCATGCCCTATGGTCCTGCAGAGCTCAGGTGCAGTGAATGCTGCTGGCATACACTGGGATAGGAAAAAGTAATGTAATAGCACTGTATGTGCCACTGGGGCACTGGTGGGGCTTTGAGGGCTTACTGGTTCTTTTTTATTTTTTTGTACTGTCTGTTCTTAGCAGCACCTTCACTTTTTGCTCTCTTTCATGCTCTTTCACAACATATGTCCAACTGGGCATAACTTAGGCTGTTTACCACCAAAAAAGCCAGTTTCATCCTGTGCCTTCACGTCCTCTGTGAGAACCCTAACCCTGTTCCTTCTACCCTTAACCAGGTTATTACTCTTCTGAGTCTTCCCTCCCGTTCCTAGACAGTCTTCTTGAGGAAAAAGCTCCCTTGTACTCCTCTTCCCTCATCCTCCCAAATTTATAGGCATGATGGGGTCAGTCTGCATTACGCATTCTGCTCTTCATGGGAGCAACAAATCTGACTTTCTGCCTACCAAAACTAAGTAAGGCTGTTGTGGGAAATGGCAGCCTGCATGCCTGACACTTTTGTATCACAGAGAAATGCTTGCCCTAGGTTTGCTGCTTGTGTTTATTTAAAATTCTGGGACAGAGACTGAATAGACCCTTTTGTATGAGCTTCTCATCTGTACCAGTGGTCATAAAAAGTCGACAGTTGCTAGCCTGTAGTATGTGACACACTGGTTATTTCTTAATCACCATAAGCCAAGAGGACGTGAACACTCCCCTGCGCGCCTCGGGAGATCATTGTGTCGAATGTGCATGCCCTGTAAAACTCCAGTCCTAGGCTTCTGTGGTTATGGACTTTGGCCTTAAGAATAATAGATTCTCAGACCATTAATTGCTTTTATTTTATGTCTCTGTTCTTTTAAAATCAAAATTTCTTGTTCCTTTTATAGGCTGCCATATATTTTGTTTCTGTGTAGTGGACTAGGGAACAACTCTAACATCAAGAACTGGGTTTTAGCAACATAATTAATGTATTTTGTGTCCTTTCTACTATAGTTTGCAACAAAATTTTAAATGCAATAATTTTATCTCTAAAATTTATTATTCCTTTTGATGGGCCCCAATTTCAGGAAGCAGCATGTCCACACAGGACTGATTGAGTGATCAGAAACATTCAAAATACTTCCAACTTTTTAGCTATAATTCTGGGCTTATCTTTGGGAATAACATGCGTAATACTGTAATGACATGTCTTCCCTAACCCTTTTAAAAATAAAATTATAAGAAAAATCCTTTACTCCGGCATATATAGCTTCATCCCAAAAGCAGAAAGTAGATACCATATTTTTGTCCATGATTAAAAAAATTTTCTCAATGCTATATTTAATAATGATATATAGCTTAATGGCTACTTTTCTTGTTTTAATAGAAGAAGCAGAATAAATAGCTTTCTTAATGCCATGAAGTTTCTCCTTTAATTAAAGCAAATACCAGTATTCATACTAAGCAGTAGTTATGTTTGGTAAATGTTCAAACCAAATATAACATTTTGAAACAAGACTAAATGCAGCTTTCTTTGTTCCACATTTCATGTGTAAATTACACATTACACTTAATTTGCTGGTTGCAGATGAAGCAGTGTGCACCACATGTATGTGCGTCAGCTGCAGATTTTGAAGCTGGATGTAAAAACAATTATTCTCATTTTAGAGATGTAAAGCTTTAACTAAAGAAATTAATGACCTTCTCCAGCAAAGCAGGCTCAGACACCTACTGTGGGACTTTGGGCAGAGTTTAGGCATTGGGTTTTACAATTGTAGCTCTCTGCCTATCTGCTGGGTTACTCTGAAGACTTTTAAAATGCATAAATCCTGTTCCAGGGACTATTGATGGTTTCTGCATCTGAACAGTTGGTGGATAAAGCATTCACAGACCCTGACACAGAGAAACAGGGAGTCTGGTAGATCTAACAGTGGCAAAGTGTTTTTACATGGCAGTGTGAAGTCTCCTTATGTCATGTTTTTGTCCAACTGCTTTCAGACGAATCCACAGCCCCACTCCTTTCTCACTGCAGTCTCCGGCTGTGGTTGTTAGAGTATCCCTTCATACAGTGACCTCATTCAGAGAACTGGAATCGGTGAAAGTTGTTGAAGAACAAATAAATTTGAGTGTAAAGTTTTGGCCCTGCTTGAGTGAGGGCATTGGACTGGCTTGTCTCAAGAGCTCCATTCCAACTTAAATGATTCCCTAATTCTTGACTTAATTTCTGAAAGCAGCAGCAATGCTACTGTGATAGTCACATTAAAAAGCCATTAGAATCAAAATCCAGATGAGAATATGTGTGCACATGTTAAGTCTCTACCACACCCATTCCCCTTTACTGTAAATATTATAAAATTCCCTTTAAATGGCATGATCCCACAGTTGGTCATGGGAAAAGAGGCGCTAACTCAGCATTGTGAAGGGCAGAGAAATGCCATCCACAATCTGCAGAGATAATTGGAGGCCTTTAAGAGCAGGGTTACTCTGAGCATTAAAACATCCCTGAGCTGAAACTTCTCATTCTTTCCCCTTTAGACAAAGAAATGGGTCAAACTGAAACATAACGGGCTTTGGTTTTCCATGGCTATGAAGTGCAAAATTTGTCTACTACTGCTAATAACTGATTATAAAGATATGTTTTAAAAGATGCCTGTATTACTGTAAAAGTCAGTTGGAGAAACCCTCTAAGACTCAATCTGGAGTTTTAGAAAGCTGCATTCTTTATTGCAGTGCTGGGCACACACAAGAATCATTTCACAAAGGTGAGCATACCCCATACTTGCTGACAGCAGCTATATATTTAGCCTGCTCATGCATATTCATAGCTCTTCTAGGAAGTAGTTATAATATTTTGCATCCTAATTATGCATGTGCTTTCTT
>JANHGB010059696.1:0-54197 GCA_026283785.1 Coracopsis vasa | reverse complement strand
CTTATCTCAACGCGTGGCAGTTACATTCTTTCAATTCTCCTCCCCATCCCTCCGGGAGCGGGGGGAGGGGAAGTGGGGAGTGATTGAGCGGTTGCGTGGTTCTGAATTACTGGCTGGGCTTAAACCACGACAGGAGGGAGGCCTGTTTTGCATATAATGCAATCAAATATAATTGAAATTTTTAATAATTAACAATATCCTCTTACTTTAAATGTTAGCCAAATTATAGTAACGTATGAGCTTATTCTGATTGAAAACATCTACATGCGGTTTACTCCTACTTGATGTGATGGCAAGCAAACTGCTATATCATGTGCTTTTTTGGAAAACAACTCTTTGAATGTTTTTTATAGCTACTGAACATGCCTAATGAGAGTGACTAAACATATCCAAAGTAACAGGGTGTTTTTTAAAGGTAGATCAGGTGTGTTATGTGGCTTGCTAAAAGGGTAATTCAGGCATGCGACATAAGTGGGTTTCAGGCTGAGCTCACTGCCTCAGCAGAGGTTTTAACTGCAGATTACTCAAGTGGAGGCTAACGCTACAGGAAAAGTTTTTCACTATTGTGAGGGAAAGTGCAGAGTTCTGCACCAGGGGAGCAACAATGTCATGCACTGGTATGTGATGACCAACTGGAAAGCAGGTGGGCAGAAAAGGACCTGAGGGTTGAACATGAGCCAGCGATGTGCCCTTGCGGCAAAGACTAATGGTTTCCTTGGCTGTGTTAAGACCGTTTCCAGAAGGTTCAGGGAGGTAATTGTTCCCCTGTACTCAGCACTGGTAGGACCACACCTGGAGCACTGTGTCCAGTTCTGAGGTAATCTCCTCAATTTGTGTAAAAAATTAGATGCAACACAGTCACATATTGATCTCTTTAATATCTGTTACTTCTTTTAATTGTGAAATTGCTCAATTTCTTGGTTCCCATTACCTGGCTATTACTTTCTTGTTCAATTGCTTGCTGCACACCTGGTACAGTGTATTTGCAGTTTTCATGCTTTGGAAACTGTGCATCTCAGCACGAAAACATTTGCTACTCCAGTAATTTTATGACCCTGTTGTTTGTGAACAAACGTGAACAAAAGAATTGGTACCAGTTATGCTTTGCTTGAGGGAAAACAAGGTAGTTTAGACCTGCTGGAGCAGCAGCTATCATAAATAGCAGGGATCTGATTATGCAGTTCTGTGGGAAATTGTGTGTCAAAGAGTACCTAAAGGATCTATAAAGTTTCCATAAGGCTATTTTGCTGCAAGTAAATTTCTTTGCTTTTCGATGGTAAGATCAGCAGGACTATTTTGGAGTAGCTGTACTTAATTCAATGGCCATTTAGCAAGAAAACTTTCCGTGAGTTTTCAGAATAAGGGGTTTGGGGTTTTTTTTGTCAGAACTGGAGCCCATCCTCCCCCTGTCCACCAGAAGTATCTCTTTCTGTCCACGAACTTGTAAAGGAAGCCTTGGAAGAGTAAACTCCTAATTCAGTGCCTGTTATCCCCCATCATGCTCCCTGGAAAACATTTCTTTGCATATTTGATTAATGCTGTTAAAGTATTTTGAAGCTGAATAATATAACAATCAAAGGCACCATATTCATTCTCTCAAGTTTTCACTTGTGAAATATTTAACAGTAATGCACCTTAACTACTATAAGGGTTTCATCGTTTTTTCCAGTGGCGTTGATAGTCTCTCTTGTAACTTTAAACCCATTTCCATTAAAATAGCATAAAAATAAATGCATGATTTCTGAAAAAAAGTTAAGTTTATTTTTTTTTGGAACAAAATATCTACAGTGACATGGGTGACAGCATAAGTTTCACAGATTTTAACACTTCTGTCTGCCGAGAATGTCAGTTTAAGTGCAATATGATACTGTAATACAATAAAAATGAATTTAATCAAATCCATGCACAACACATTTATTAAAAAGGAAGTACTTTGAGATGAAGTTTCCATCAGACAGAACTCACAGAAGAATAATTTGAAAACTCACAGATAAGTCATTAATGCACTATCATAGTAAGTTTTTTCTTTTTTCTTGCTGCAGCCTTTAAAAAGCCAGAATCACTAACACACAATGTACTACATATTATGTTAAACCTTTATGTCAAAAGATTATGGCACAATTTCTTTTTATACAACTCACAATTACACATCATGGAACATCAGTAACTACTTTAGTCCATTTCATCTGCTAACATCACTCTGTCATACATTAAAATGCAAACATAAGAAATGTTTCTTGCATATTTCACAAAGATGAAAGTGAAGAAGTACAGTAATATTCAAGCATGTCAAGAATACAGAATGAGCCAACATCCTTCTGGCATTTAACCCACTGCTTCTAGCAATCTAACTTGCTTCCATAAGCCTTCCAAACTGATAGTATTTCAGTAACTACTGTAGGTGATGTATGTGGCCTGAAGGCACCTCTTCCATAACCACTTTGAAACAGAATACCCATTTTATTATTAAGAAGTAGTTTGGTCTGTGATTTATGTTTTTCTTCTTAGTTGTCTCAAAAAGAAAAAAGTCTGTGATGATCTGATATTGTTCTCATCTAAATAACCATTACATTTGACAGTAAGATGTGGATAAAGTTATTTTACTACCTCACAGGGGTACTGTATGAATTAATAGCTCATTCAGCAGTTTCACAGTTTAAGGCCAGATTCTTCTCTGTTGGATTAGATTAGTTCCTATGACAGTTCAAATGAGAACAAAAGTTGCACATAAAGTGTATCTATCTTTTGTAACCATCTACGCTTCGGCTAGGAACTGTATAAATAAATTCATTTCCATTTAATACAAAATTATTTCTAAAAATAATACTTTTTTTTTAAGCTTAAGGAAGACTTTTTATCTTTCTCTACTATTAAAAATATAAGGTTTTATACAGTTTATTATACTATATTTTTATCTACATTACCAACCTACCATTCTGTAAGGGGTTATAGTACAAAATGGATGCACTATCTTACTCCTCACTTGTAAAGCGCACAACCAAATCACCTAACTATAAGTCTTCTTAGTGAGTAAACAGAATCATCTCTCACACATCACAAAGATTCTGGAACAAACTCTAATAAAGAGAATCCAATGAATATCAATACATGATTGAGCTGAAAAAAGAATTCCCACATTCTTCCTGAATTCCTCTAACCTGTTCAAATAGTAGTGCTTGCTGTCAAAAATCTTTGAAAGTAGAATGTGCTTTACTTTGGTGTTAAAATAGGTAAATTCAACAGTAGTATTTATTTTCTTTCTCTTTCAAGCTTCCTCAAGTTTATCATCATTATAGAAAAATAAGCCATCCGTCTAACCATGCAAGCCTATTTTGTTGATGGTTTTAAAAATAGATGTATTTTGCTATTCAGAATTTAAGCTGGATTTTGGTAGTGTGGTAGTTGAGTGTATCTGTCTTTATTAAGGTCCTGAAGACTTTTTCTGTACAAGAGGTGACATGTATTTGGCCATGTCTCTCTCTTTAGTGCAGGAAGAAAAGACAGTCATATGAGAGGTTTCAGGCTCCGCTTTCCCTCTCTCTGTGGTCCCTTTTATGTCATGTACAGCCCATGCTTTTCATCCTGTACCTTCCTGCTGCACTTCTCTTTCCATTAAGAAAGCAGATGGTGTGGAATTCAATTCTCTGTCCATGCAGGTAGAAACTTGACAGCAGTTGACATAAATTGTTTCCCCCTGCAGCTATTGCTTCCAAATGAACAACTATACCTACGGAAAGGATACGGGGGAATGGGGAAAAGTAGCAAGGATATCTTATGCTTCCTTCTTTCTCCTTTTATGGTGACTGACACCTGTTTGATAGGTGGAGCTTTCTTCCAGATCCTCCAGTTTCTCCCTTTGTTTTCCTTGTATTGCAATGATCTTCTAATGCCAGTATTTTATTTGTATAGGACTGGACTACAAAGACCAGAAAAACATGATGTGGCCAGCACAGAGTCTGCACCTAGGGTGAACAGTGACTTGTGACAAAGCTGCAATGGCCTGTCACATAGGGGTTGTGCTTACAAGAAGCCTTCTTGTTTGGCTTTGTTAAGGACCTGTACCCTGCAGAGCCCAGCTTCAGTGATAGTGAAGTGAGGTAGCTACCTACTTCAGCCTTTGGGGTCCTTTTAGATGTAGGAGCAGAACCGCAATGTACCATCTGTATCAAGCATTATCTCCCTGATGATTTTTTTTCTGCCTCTCCACTGCCTCTTTCACAGGACTGCAGCATTAATACTGCAGTCTGATAAATACCACAGAGTATCTTTCAGTTCTCGATTCTTTTTAATGCTATTCCCTGGTACTTCATTATACAGTTACAAAAGAATCATTTCCCACACTAATCTTAGCTGATGACAATAGCTATTCTAGCTTTGTACAGAGGGCTGGCATGCCTGCTGGCATTTTTAGACTTTTCCTTTAGTGGTGAGTAGCAGGCATTTGTGCCTTGAAGTTTCTTATTATCTATCTCAAATAATAACATCTATCTCTTTCTTTACCATGTATTTTTACACTAAGTCACTTAGGAATAATCTAAATGAAATTTAAAAGTTAAGTTCTTCTTTCTTTTGAAAAACAAATTACTTAGTGAACTGCAGAGGCTTATGTTACATTGGCAAATGTTATGGTTCCAGTAAAAATACCCAAACTTAGTAGCTCAGGAGAGATTATGGTTCCATTACATCAAAATTGCGAATCTTTATTTGCCTGAGGGCAACAGAGTGACATAACAAACATTATCTGCATTTGAAAACATCATCATGGAACCATTTTTTGCTTTTCCCCTCTGTTTGAAATACTTCTGTTATTAATGGGTTGCCAAATAAAAAAATGTTCCATCAACACAGTTAGAGTTTTCATAATGATGTTTTAAACATATTATTTTCAATGTTTCCTGTTAGAAAACTGGGCATTATATGTAAATTTTCAGTTATAGAAGTAAGGTGTGCTCAACTTGCCATGTAAGAGAAATATAACTCCATTGAGGAAGGCGTATACCTTCCATTGGCAGGGTCTAAGACACTCTTCTGTCACCATACTGCATGCTTGAAGAGATGCATTCTGAGGGACAGTATTAGGCACTAGGTCCAGTCATTAAATCTACAGATCTCACTTATTTTAAATAGAACATGTACGTAACAATCCATTAGTATTCTTAATTGAATGCAAGTCATGTATTTTAGAAGAAAAGTGAGCCTGCAAGATAATGTAATTTTTTATGATTTCCTCTTAATTACGGATCCAGTAGTTCAACCAGTCCTTAAATAAAATACTGTTGACTTTGCTGACAGCAGAATTAAATTGACATCCCTTTTCATGCAATACAGCTGAAGATAACTTTGAGAGAGATGAATACAATCCAACTGAAACGTCAGTCATTAGTTCATGATACTCCCTCACACACCTTCATAAGTGAACAATGTATTTTGGAATGTGCACATAAAGAGATCAATAAAACCAAGAGACAACCTCAGCAAACAATAATTGTTTAAAGTTAATTGACTTAAGTTCAGATCATAACTGAGGTAAAACTATAAAAAATTATGCAGTTTTAAAATAACGGAGGATTATAGAACTTCTTTCTGACACAGCTGAGCAAAATCTGAGAGCTCCTGTTTTAGAATCTCTCTAACTAACCCTCGGAGGAAAAGAACAGCGAACCCAACCAAACCCAAGGTTGCTATGTTATAATCCTCAGTGCAGAATTACATTGCTTCTGTTACTTCATATGTACCATGGCTTTGGCAGCGCACCAGATGTTTGCCTCCAGCTGATTTTGCTTTTGTATACACATTCTGAGCAACAACAAACCAAAAATTTAAACCATATTAAAAATAAAAATATTTTGTAATGAGAAACAGCCTCAGGTACTGGACTTAGAGTACCTTGTAGTTCTAGATGTCAGATTTCTGTATCTTAGCATGTTTTGTTCTGCAATAGACAAGATTGGCAAAAGCAAACTCTCTTGCCTACAAACTAAGCCATAAATGTGATCTACTGTGTTACAATTCAAAGAAGAAACTAATACGACTTATTTAATCCTAAACAGAAAAAATCTTTCCAAGGATTTTAATAGTTGTTTTCTTGTTTATTTATATGAAGTAAAATAAATGTAAAAGACCATCCAGATCTTTTTTCATGTTTAGAACTGCAATTTTTTCCACAATTGTGAAGTGCTTCTTAACCAGTATCTAAGTCATATCAATATGCTTCAAAGAATGAGACAGACAACTTGATATATTCATAAATTAAGATTCCTGTATTTTTGTAACATGTAGGTGATACATGTGCATTAACACAGCTATAGTTTTCCTCCAAATATTTCAGTTAAGCAGTTGACTACTCACTTTTAGTTTTGGTACAAGATATCTTTGTGTTGAATCAGAATGAAGCATTGCAAATTTTCAGTGTATTTTGCCTATCTCACAAGCTTATGAGTTTTATCAATTGAGAGAAAAATCCTTCAAAAAATATAAAAAGGATTAAAAAATATTATAAGTTTCAATTATCAAAGTGTAGACAGTTAAAAGGAATAAAAGTCCTTTGCAGGAATAAATACTTCATAAATTTAGATATATTTATCATGTAATATGCTGGCTATTAGGCTGTAGATATCTTGTCTTGTCTGAGATGATTTTAACATGCACCTTCCAGGGCAACAGTAATATGAAGTTCATTGAATATACTACATAACTTAAATCTCTCAAATATACTCATTGCAAAACCACAGGTACTGCCCTTAAGACAAGAAAATATCCCTAAATCTGTAATCTCAAATCAGTAATTTTTCATTATCTTCTAAAGTAAATTAAAGGTTTCAAATGCTAATCTATTCTGTTATACTGTGGGATTTACCTAGAGTATTCTGAATCCATTTTTAAAACTAAAAATATACCAGAATTAAAAAAATTTAAGGAACATCAAAGAGTACTGTACAATTATACCACTATGTAACAGTATGTATAAACACTTGGCAGTAAAGCTTCAGTAGAGAGTGATTTACAATGAAAAAGAGTTGACACTTAGTTTGACACAAAAAGTTTGCAATAGCAGATGTATCTTCTCTGGGTGTTCTTCTTCCATTCAACTCTTTTGATGTGCATTTCTAACAGAAAACGTCCTGTTGAACATAGCAGACAAAGCTGTATGTATTGCAAGCCTTAATCTTGTTATTGGTGAATGTCCTCATGCCTGATGATTTTGTAAATTACCCAATAAAAGATATTGAAAATCAGGAAGGCTAATGGGAAGCAAGCTCTGGATATCGTGTCTATCTTCTTGGCCCGGTCAATGAATACCTTTCTCATGTCATCAGGGCTTTTTGGTGCAGCTTGAGCAGGATTATTTGGCCCCTTTGGTGTCACTCCATCTTTTGCTTGCAGACATGGACCCACTCCATATGCTGTAAAACTAAACTGACTTTCCCTTACATCATCATCCTGTTGGAAAAAAAAAAAAAAAAAGAGAAAGGAAAGAGAAAAATCAAAGAATGTTTTTCTACTTACAGAAATCTTACCAGCAGTTAAATAGCAAGTATTGCACCATTACCTCAGTGACTTCTTCAATCCACAGTTTATCTATCTTAACTGGTTGAAATTTCAGCCCTATCAATGCCTGTCAAAAATATTGCAGCAGCCTTAGTAAGTGCAGAATTTTCCTATTGGTTTATAGATTCTCTAATGCACTTAAAGAAAAGAGAGAACTTAGTAAGCTATTGGTAGTCAAGTACACAGGTTTAATTTTCCCATTTACAGTAAATATCTGCAGTCTTCAACTGGGCAAACTTCACTCTGGTCTTTTAGAAAACAGCCATTAAATCTCTATGTTGCTTAATAAAATGGGATCTTGGCCTCTAGAGATTTTCATTATAGAAGCACTAATGATGTTGATGTCAAATATATCAATGAGAATTCTGGTTATTTGGTCACTGTATGTTTAGTCAATTTTATCTGCATGGCTCATTTTGGGTCTTCCTGTGCATACATCAGATAAAAATTACAGTATATAAAGTGTGTTAGTTTAAAATAAAATTAATGAAAACTAAAAGCCAGATTTTTATTCTGATTCGTTCTTCCTACAGTTCAGGGGAAAACTAGCAAAGACATTATGTATTCAGGGAGCTGTAAGCAAAAACAGGTTTTAAGCATGTGGCACAGAAACAAAACTAGCAGATCTGAAGACATACATATTTTCATAGCATGCATTTCAAGAATGTGGCTTCTGTGGGGAGACATATTTTGTATTTCTCTTTAAATGACTACCGGTATTCTCAAGTGATAATGGAGGTACAAATGCAGACAAATAAATGATACATAGGCTGTGAAGCCTGGACCAAAGTTTGTTCTGAAGTATATTCCAGTGTATTCTTTCACTACGTATGCTACTCAAGGATATTAATGTGATTTTGATGGTTTTCACAATTTTTTTAAATACTGATTTTAAATTCAGATTTTCCTATATTTCATGTCTAATTTAGCCTAGCTGCTTTAGGATTCTAGACTTTTATGAAGTATGACAAAGTATTACATATATGTGATTTCTTAAATATTTTTGAAAATAATTTCCATATAAAAAATAATTAAGCACCAATTTTCCTTTTGTAGAGAATTTTTGATAACTTTGAAGCTCTTCCTAGCTTAAATGAAAATGAAAGATAAAAATATATTATTTACCAAAGCAAGTCAAATAATTAATGTTTCAGTTCAGTAATTCCAAAGCATTTTTTAATTTAAATCTCTTACTTTATGCAAACATAATTTCTCAGTGAACACAGTTTAAATCCAAACTCCTAAATTTTTTGTTTTGAAAATGCTTGTGAGGTTTGGAAAATCTGAAAATATTTTTGAATGGAGAATTTATTCTAAACCTATTTAGATTTTTGCTTAAGTAGTACTTGCTAGAAGAACCACTGTTAATTACTTTGTTTAAAAAAATCCAATGAAGTTTATCATCAATATTAGTTGAATAAGTTGTCTACAAAAGAATGCAGACAAATTACTACATTTGAAGTGAACTAGCTGGCAATCAACATGAGCATCCAGCAGAGCTGTAATTACTACCCAACTGCAATACTTTTTCATACATGTAAATCAAATCAACTAATAGGCTAATATAGTTTACTGAAATTTCTATACTTAAAATCTATATTAGAATTCTCCTATAGAAACAAAAAAGAAAAATTAACATGAAAGAAAAGCAGGGAAAATAACTGACTGACTTCAATATGGAAATGAATAACAGAAATACAAAATGGTAGGGTCATTATTTGATGACGTGATAAAACAAAGATCTAATTATTACAAAAGTTCTCCTCTCCTGTCAGAAAAGAATAGGAAGTAACATCTTTATAATAGTTGTATTCCAGAAAAGTTTTGAAGTTGTATTCTAGTTAACAGGAGTTGCAAATACGCGGAGTGTGAGAATTTACACTAAATTTGCTATTTAAACACCTTCATACTTAAAATTCAGAGTTTAAATCTTTCCATGCATCTCCAGAAAACAATCCTTATGATTGCGCAGACTCAAAAAGATAACAAAATAAACTTTCTGGGTAGCAGCTTTCAGCTGGGTATGGTTTCAGATGAGGTACTATGTGCTAAGACTTTGCTGTCTCTGTTTTCCTGAATTGAGTGATTTCTTAAAATGGTTATAAAGGCCAGATCTCTGCTTATTTTTTTGCTTGCATACATCCTGAGTTTAGTTTGTGAGCAGCCTGCTTGGAAATGCTCTCTGTTGTTGAGGAAGTGATGTGAAGGTCCTCCTAGGAATCTTGCATTTCTGCCCAGTGTTTGTTGGATGGTGTCTCCCTTAGGGCAGGCAGGATGGCTGGAGCCTGCCAAGTCAGACCAAAGGGCTAAGGTTCATGGTTATGCAGGAAACGGCACCTTTGGAGCATTGTAATATGTCAGGTACCACCACAATTTTTTTCTGTGGTTATGCAAGTTTTTCATCAGGTTCATAATGCAGAAAAAAACATTAATTTAGCCCCACGTTCATATCTAAGAGTGCTTGTGCACAGCAGGAATAATGCAGTTACTTTTATTATTGATATTAACTTTTGAGTTAACAAAGTATTGAAGGCTGTCAGTTTCTGTGGCCCTGTGATCATGCTGTTTTCTATCCATATATTTAATAATACATTTCTCTTGAGGAGTAGTATGGATAAGGACTGAAAATATCTCCATAGCCTTTTGGCTGTAGGCTGTGGTAACAGCTTGAAGAATTATTTGAAGCTTTGGCTTTGGTTATATGAACACTATATTTTTTACTGTTAATTTTTGAGAAGAAGGGTATTATTGAATTGGTTTGCACTCCAAATAGATTGGTTTTAAATACTGATCTGGTAGCAAATGATTATTCTTTGAACTTATGTCACTGCGAAGTTGCAGGAAGAATAATTTTAATACCATGTTTGAATCCAGCCTTAAATAGATCAAGATGGATTTCAAAATTAACAAAAAAAGTACCTTTATTAACATTTCACGTCATCATATACAGGTAGCAATGAAGGTATATGAAGTTCACATAGGAAGACATTATTTCAGACAAAAGGATAGGGCCTCTGTTAATGATTGGATATCACATTATGACAAATGGGACATCTTCTTCATAGTTTACCCTTAAATTTGTACTGTAGATTTGAGGCAAAGTTCCGTCTATAGGTCGTGTACATCTCAAGCCATTGCTAAGCTGCAATGATTCACTGATTTCATTTCCATCAAGAACTCCCTCAAAATACTTTCATCAAAATGGATGGGTTGACCAAAAAGAAAACAAAAGAAAAGAGGTATGATTACCATTAAAGACAATCTAGTTTGCATGTCTATTTTCCTCACTAAAGATACGTTGATCTTTAGATTTGTGAAAATAGAATTAAAAGGTTGACTATTCCTGAAAACTAAATATATTAAAAACTAATCTAAAATCAAAGTGTTATTCAGTATATGTATACAGTTAATATTTTTACCCGTACAATATAAATGCTACTAAGAAAAAGCACTGATTATAGGTGTTTTTCAGTATCCCTGCATGACTTCTAACTTTGACATTTTTTTCCTTTTGTCTTTCAAGACTGAAAAGAGTGTAACTGTAAATGAATAATTAATATTTGTTCATTCTGAAGGAATGTTTCCATCATATTAATAATATAATATTTGTGAAATAGTTGTGTTCATTGGCCAGATTTCTTTCTCTGATGGAGACAAAACACTATGGATCATATGCTCACTACCGAATGAAATCTCAAATTTGGAACCAAAAATTCCCCCTGTTCTCAGGATTCATTATGCCATTTGTGTAACCACAAAGAAATTAGGCCCTTTTTTAAAAATATCCTCTATCTATTCTGATGCCTATTGGAAACCAGCAATGAGTACACTGCATATTATGTTTTTATTTATAAATGTATTTATAACACAATCCCAGAGCTTCAAAATGTTTGTTTATTCTGTGCAAATTGAATTTGGCCTCTGCAAAGAAATTTGTCTTTCTTTTATTTGGAGTCATTGAGCGAGGTCGATACAACTATAAAAATGGTAGCCAGAGGGTGCAGTTATAACTAAAAATCGCTTTGAGGTGCTGTTACTGTTGCTTGGGAAGGGAGACTGCAAATATACTAGATGGTGTAAAAAAGAGGGTGTGACTGTAGGGGAAAAAAGCATAAGGAAAATGGCAAGGATAGATGAGCTTTGGATGCCAAAATGTCTTGATACAGCTATGTACGTAATTACATTTTGTGTAACTGTATAATTTCCCATAATTCAGCAGCTCTTCTGCTTGCTGCACTTGTTTGCTGCACTTGTTTACTGCAGAAGGTTTATCTGAGTTTGAGCATGTGCTTTTTAAAAGAGAAATTTCAGTCCTCCTTTGTTTTTAATCAGCGTTGAAAAAGAATAGCCCATAGTTGTGATTAAATTTACAGAAGACTCCTACCTGGGAAAAACTGGAAATTTGTCTGAGGATACGTCTGGAGTTAAAGTTGAGTTCAATGATTTGGACAGAGAAACACAGGAGAGTTGGTAGGTACAAATACAAGGTACTACATTTAGCCAGGAATAATAAACTTCACAAACATAAGATGGGAAGTGAATGGCTCTGCAGTGGTTTCCGGAAAAAGACCTGTGAGTTATGGAAGGTCACAATCTTGGTATGGGTCAATACATGCTGTTGTTAAAAGGGCAAATGGCAAACTGACTTGAATAAACAAACGTATAACTTACACCATGTGATCCTTCACCTGCTCTCGACTGTTACTGACTGGGCTTCATGTTGCAAACAGAGTTTTGAGGAATTACATGGACTTATTTAGGAGAATAGGAGAATTTCCAGGGAAGGAGAATAAGAAAAAAAAAAAAACAAAACAAAACAAACAAAAAACTGGGAATATTTAAAGAAAAGAAGAATGAACGGAAATGTACAGATGGCTATATAAAGGAATGAAGCATTCTGTTCTCTGTGTTCCTTCTAGAGAAGCCATCAAAAAAAATCTAAACCATTAGAATAGATTGCAGGAGAGCTTGTGAAGTTTTTATGAGTGTGATGAATTAGGTACAACTGATCCTGACTTAGGTCAGGAAAATGGATTCATTGACCTCTGAGAAGCTTTCCAGCACCGAAATTCAGTCGTCTGGCCTTTGCTAGGGTTACCTGGTAAAAGTAAATATTTCTTGCAACAAGCACATCTTTTTAATGACAAAGAAAATAAACTTTGGAAATTCTTCAGCTGCCCCATTGCAATTAGAGATTTTGCATACATGTTCTCTTATGTCAACATACCTGAAATGAACCATTTCCAAACCCATCTATTTTTTGACTTTTGCAACACAGTCAAACCACTAAGAATTTTGCTGTACCCTATGCCAAAAAATTCTGTATTCATCAGTTGGAATTCACCTGGTAGAAAAACCTAATCCCAGTAAAATGTCTCCAAATGGAAACACATAGGATGAAAAAAATCTAATAAATTATTCTAACTGTTCTATTTCTGTAATCTATTTGGGCATAAATCCTGAATAGAATAGCAGTTTTCACTTTGAAAACAAAGAGGTTTTAATGTTCAAGGAAGCCCCTGAAGTTTATTTTAAACACAGCCTTTTAACCTATTTTCTTTTCATGTCTTTTGACTTTGTGGTCAAATGAACATTTCTTTGTACATGGTAGTTTTAAAAGTCAATGCAATCTATTTCCTGAGAGTTTAACCTAGTCCAAAGGGGTAACAAACACATATAAAACTTTATAATCATATGCTATAGTAACTGACTTTAAAAAAGACAAAAGAAGAAGGAAGCAGAGGTTAATTTGAATTATGATCCTAGGGTATGCATTTCATGTTAGAAATTGTGGTGAATAAATAGCAACATTTGTGGTAGGGAAGCCTAGTTATTAACTGCGTTCTTTAATCTGGAAGACGTCATTTACTATTTGTATACTAGAGGCTTTGGATGAGATCCAATATTTTTGAAGAGAGAATATCTCTATGTTGTAACATTTCAACTTGTAGTTTGCTTGTTGGGCAAGGAATGGTTTAATAAAACATTGAGAAAAAGACAGCTGTCTGTAGATCTTGAGAAGGTGTATTCTCAAAAGATGACTGTCTGGGAGCTCTAACTTTACACAAAATGAAGTTGGTCAAGAATCATTCATTTAACCTTTTCAGAAAAAATATCTACTTAAAATCATAACCTTGCATGGGAGCAAAGCATTTCTTGGTAAATTTAGGCTGAGAAACCTGTCTCATGATGAAACATCCCAATACAGGGAGGAAGGGAAAACCATGTCCCCCTGAATATATTTAATACCTCACCTAGGTATGTTATGAAGAAAAGCATTGAAATGCATGTCTTCATCCTTCAGAATCTAAGGGTAGTACTTGATAGTTTACTATAGACACTCCAGTCTCTAACCCTCTAATTTCATGAGAATCTAACAGGCAACCTACCTGAAGGTAGAAGACTATCTAATGAAGTGTAAAATTAGAATAAGGTCTTTTAAGTAATACCATGATGTCAAGCACTGATCCAGCAAAACACTTAAGTCAATGATACTATTCATGTGCATACATTTTTGTTAAGTGATCTTCTCTTAGATGTACTTCGCATATTGTGGATCTTTCTCCACATATATCTAAGATGAAATTTGCTTGATTGTGATTGTTGAAGAAGTGTCTCTGGTGAGCTTGAAGTCTGGCTAAGATGGGACTTGAAAAAGGTTTGGTTTGATTCTGAGGAAGGTAGGCAATATTACCTGTCAATTTCTAACTCTACAGTTATAATAATTGACTTGTGTTCAAGAAAGATATTGCTGAAGTTGAATGTGGTAAATTTGTGTGACATCCAGAAGACGCTATAACACATGGTGAAAAAAATGAATAGACTAGAGGTATAGTCACATAACGTATCACTAACCACTGCTGTTTGATACATGACACATCTGTTGTGGCTCACCTGTCCCCTGCCCAGTAATCTGTCTCTGCCTGTCACACTTACCCATTCCAAACTCTTAAGCAGCTTTCAGAGAGCTGCCACAATTGAAAAACAAATAATCTGTCACAAAAATGTGTGTCTCAGAAAGTGTTTTTTTCTGCTACTATCAGTGAAAATTAAAAAACACATTTTTTTCACAGGGGCAAATGTTGAAAGCAGTTACAGGTGGTCTGAATCATCCTCTATGCTACATGAGTTTCGGCAGCTGAAATCTAGGACCCAATACACTGGAACAGGCAAATGTATGAGAATGTCATATTCATTTGACTGTCCGGCCTGCCTTTAACATGGAGTCTTGCTAGTAGAGACTGCTTAGGTAGGCTTTCCAGCATTACAGATTTTCCATATCTTCTAAGTAAAAGGGAAACAACCTATAAAATGTCCTCTCCTTGTGATGCAAGCAATACATTGAGGTAAGTGTTCAGGAATAAAAGATGGCTGAGCTAAGTCTGAGCTACGGTCAGACTTTAATCCACAGTGATACTCTAGGTAGTCACTGAAAGCCAGCAGAAAGGCTCTGCATGACATCAGTGGTGCATATTCTTTTAACGAGTACGTTGGAGAAAAATTTACTCTTCGAAAAATTCGAAGTAGGAGTTACATATTATTGGAAGAAATTTTGCTTATTGCTTGATTTGACTGCAAATTTAGAATTCAAACCTGTAGCCTTAGCTGTTTGTCTTTGCACTTGGTAGTGGCTTATTTTGCTGGTAGTCTAGATAGCTTCAGCTATAAAATAAATATTAATAACCATTGCCATATTAAAGTTTCTTACTAGTTGTATGAACAATTTACACTAAATTAATGTTTGGGGAAAAAAACACTTCTCAGCCTTTTAAAATAAAATGTTTGTTCTTTCATCAATAATATTAATTTTTTTTATATTAAAAATATTTACATAAAATACTGCTGCTAAGGCTTTGAACTGAATACTAGAAAGAACTTAGGAAACATTATTTGTTAGATCTCAATGTAGTAAAAACTGCTGCAAGACCAGTAACATTCATCCACCAAAGAATCTAACTCTTCTGAGTGAAATTCATGCTTGTGCAGATGGCTCCCACATGGTCCATGCCTCGTTTAAATCCTTCTTAATCCCTCTTTGAGACTTCAAGTTGGATTTATGCAGTGCATAGTCCTTGTAGTGACCCTCTGCCTATAGTGAATGCTGCTATTTTATTTATATTGCCACTTTAAGCCTTGACTATGTTTGCCAAATTAACCCTGTATCCTGGCATAAATCAATCTCTGACTCTCTTTCAAAGTTGTGAATGTTGTTACTTTTACCTTGTTCTTCTTCCTCTTGCGGCGGAATCGCAGAAGTTCTTTATGTTGCCTTGACACAAAGTTTACAGCTGCATACTCCAAAAGTGCAGAAAATACAAAAAGCAGACACACAGCCATCCAGATGTCAATCGCTTTGACATATGATACCTATAGAGAGAAAGAGAAGAAGACTGTGTTAAAACCACAGATGTGAAGTTTAGCATTTCATATCAGGAAGGAGGAAGTTCATTAATATCTCCACATCCCAACACTACTTTTATAAAACAGAATTTAGCATGAGAGCTAGATAATAAAAGGGACAACAACTCAAGCTATAAGTGTTAAGTGTTTTTTTAAAAAAGTGGTCTTTCACAAAATATGTTTACTGTTTCTTATTAGCAGTTCCTTATAATGTACTGTGTATCACAAACCAAATAATCCTGAAGAAGCACATGCCCTTCCTCCATTTGTCCCACTGAGATCTGTGAATGACACTAAGGAACCAAAGAATACCTTATAGTGGGACCAGTGGGAATTCCTGTATTAGAATAGATCTGATTTAAAGTACCTGGAATAGAAATTAGGTAGAAGAAGGCAGATAAATGGATAACTCTGGTATGTTCATTCTCTGCTAATATAGACACAATAAATCAAAGTTATAGGTTCAAATTAGTCATGTGATTTTGACACGGTGGAACTACTGAGAACCAGTTACAGAGTAGATGAACTCATTGCAATCCTTTACTGTCAAGCTCTGCTGCAGGATATAATCTGAACTAGGAAAGCAGGGCCTCTCCCTATGTGTAGATTTACAAGAGCTTTGTCATATAAACCAACATAACTAGCTTCAGGCTTAAAAAGTGTGACAAAAATACATCTGTAGCTCTCTTTGGTAACCTCTTACAGTCTTATTTTTCTGAGTTTTTATATAATTTTGTTTTCTTATCTGTTGATGCTAGATTCAGATGCATTTAGATCCATATATTTGAGGCATGAAACACCCCTGTTAGGGATATCTATTTTACTTGGAAACAAAATTTAATTAGCCAGCATAAAAATACCATGTTAAAACTAAATACAGAAGTGAACTTTGTGTATTTTTATTGTATATATTTTATTTCTGTTAAGGGCAGTGGCACATGAAGATGGTCAAGGAATAAGCCTTAAAATGAAAATCTAAAGCAATGACAAGTCAGAAAACTTAAATAATTAATCATACAAATATAATTTAAGCTATTTACAGTGTGTAGTGAGCCATTTTTATACAGCTCTCTGGAACTATTTAGCTTCACATTTTTCTATATTTTAACGTAAATTGTAACTAGTGAGTTAACTAGTTGTTAACTACTTAATTTTAACTAGTGAGTTAATTCATAATGTAGGCAGGTTTTGAGAAAGAATTATCATTGAGAGAAGGTTAGAATCTATGAAATTTAGAAATTCAGTGATATCTGTTAGCATGTCATCAAATACTGGGATCTGGAAAATAATGAGCTAGCCAAGTGCTAAACAGCATTTGCATAGTACTGAATAACATTGCTTTCAGCACTTACTGAAGTTTATGGAATTTAGTACATAGTTGGCTAAACAGTTGAGATGGGAGGAATGGAATATATTTGATTGGTGACTCAAAACCCACCTAAATATTTCAAGGTTATTTATATCCTTTAGATGGTGCTTGAATACTTGTAATTCAAACATACATTATAAGGTTGACTGAAGGTGTTTATTTGTCACACAGCATTATGACTTTGTACTAATGTGATGCAAACAAAGGAAATTCTGCCTACCTTTGGAAGAGATGCTCGTGAACCTGAGCTTTGTGTAGTCATGGTCAGTACAGTTGTTATGCCTAAAGCCACTCTGGCTGGAGCTGCATCCATATTGATCCAAAACGACACCCAGGAGAGAATGACGATCAAGAGACTTGGTATGTACATCTGGATGAGATAGTAACCCATCTGCCTCTCAAGGTGAAATCGGACTTCAATACATGTAAACTTTCCTTTTTATAGCAAAGAAGAAATATTCAATAGAAATAGAATATTCTTTACTGTCAACATCTAGTGCACACATTAAAGAATTTACACTCTGTCAAATATATTTGTTCTCTAATGAAAGATGGACGTTTTGATTTCTTTTCGGTGCTTTTTAATATGCATGATCTCTATTATAACAGGAGTATTTACTGGAAAGAAAGCAGACAGAAAACCTGAAAACTTAAGAGTTCACTAACCTCTGGAACTCTTCTTTCCTTATAAAAACCAAAACACAATTCATTATGACAAAGGAAACTTCCTCTGTGTGATCCTACTTGTTTTTCTATTGTTTGGAAATACTGCTGTATGCAAAGAAAAGGCTTCCTCTCCTATTGTATAACATCTCCTTTATTTTTTGGTTCAATTTGAAGCTTAAATTTGTTTTTTTTAGTCCAGTGAATTTGAGAAAAATATAGTGAGATCAGTTTGGGTATTAGGATTTTGCTAAGTCTCTCCTTTTATCCCCATTCAAACTGTTCCAGTTCAAAAGTACAATGTCTGAGGTTTAAACAGAAATTGAGGATTTGAGATTAACTAACTTTAGGAAGCTTATTAAATGGCCTATTTTTTCCCAGATACTGAGCATCAAACAACTTAAACCAGAACAAAAATATTATTGTTTGCTCATAGAAATGCCATTTTTTTTTTTACCCTGTGGACTGTAGATTATTTCACAGATCTTGACCTGGTCTCATCAAATTTTCTAATTCTGCTCAATGCTCATATTAGTCACATATGAATGGTGCTGACGGCAATGCTGTTACTGTAAATAGAATATACGTGAATACACAGTTTCTTACAGCAGGAAATATGCATAGCTCAGATTTCTTCCTTATTTGAATGAAAGGATTTCCTAATTTAACATAGAAAGCTATATAGCTGTTTATTTCTTAATTGGTATGCAGTTTTTTGGTTATAGAATGTATCTATTTTGATAGATGCTTTCCTAATCCATTCTTTTTTGCCAAAATGCCATTTCATAGAAAATAGTTCTATATTAATAATGCTTTAATGTTTATCGTATTAACAAAATTCATTTAATGGACTTATGAGTTTATGCTGTACTAATTTCATATATTGTGTATTATGCTGTGACAAGTGTTAGGCATACAGAAATGAGTTTCAGATGAAGTCAAACTGAAATGGTTTTTTGTTCTAGGCTTGGAAATATCTTCTGAACTTAATTCTTTTCAAAACTGTTCTCTTTACAGGCTGTTAGTTCTTTCTATGATGTCATAGTAAATATCATTGTAAAAAATTTTTATTCTGTTGAGACACTAAAAAATGCTCAATTTTAAAATGACATGATATATAACAGGAGTTTTATATCTGCCGGCTCAATTATTAGTTTCATTCCTAATTGCTGTTTTTTTCTGAATCCTATCTACACTACTGAAATCTGTGTCCCAAATCCTGTCTCAACCATCTGCTGCCCCAGCTTCAAAACTGATTTCTGCTTCAATCAAGGGATGAAGTCCTGGTTTAACAAAATGAACAAGAAAAGGCCGGGATTTTCCGTTATATTTCTCTTTCAGGATCTCCAAAAGGATAACTGCAAGATACATTCTTTTACTTAGCAGTTCAGTACAGCCCACGTAACTAGAAGTTCTGCACTGGGCCTTTGTCAAAATCATATTCTTACTTCAAACTGATCCTTATCCTGAAGATTTGTTTTTTTGTGGCAGCAGACTTGGACAGCACTGATCTCTCTCTCTCATACATCACAGGAAATCATGGGGGTAAGGAGTGACAGAAATGCATCAACCAGATCTAGGTATCTTGCAAAGCTGTTTTATTTGGCATCACAGTAATTACAGTTCAGCATGGAACATTTCCTTCTTATAGGGTCCTATATTCTTTGAAAACAAATTAGGAAGGAAAACTAAGGAGCATCAGAAAGTGTAATACGTGCATGACCGGTGTGTCAGTAAACATTGACTATTGCTTGTACACTGTTTTGTTGGGATTTTTTTTCTCCAGAGAAAGGTGGGATAAGAGATCTAAGTCTCTTTTCAGAGTACTTAAGTGGGCTTGAACTGTCACAGAGCTCTCAGCACCATGGTCCTAAAGAGGGAGCAATAAATAATGTACTAGGTCTGATGTGGGTTTTTTTAATGTGGTTGTAAGTTTGCCAGGTTTGTCTAAACTAAGGAGAGAGAACAGCTGTGGAGAACAGAACCCTGAGAAGATGAAAGAGATTTTGAATGAGAGAAGTACAAATGGAATATATTGTAATCATAGAGAAGGATAGAAAAGAGATGGGATAAGAAGAGGCCAGAACTCAGTCTGAGTGATGTTTTAGAGGAACTATACTGAAAGATTTTTTTGCATGGATTTGTGTTTTTCTAGACATTATTGACTAAGGTTAAAAATAGCCCCCAAAACAAACAAACAAAAAGCCCCAAGCCGCCATAGACAAGAACTGAAAATAAGAAAGTGAAGTGTGTGTCAGAGTGGAAAAAATACTTTTACCTAACTACATAGAATGTGTGACTTTAGATTCCTGCCTTTGTCTCAGGCCCAGTGAGTTTATGGACATGCCACTCATATGTGTTCCTCATGTGCTTTGTTCCAGAATAGCACTGAAAAATTAATACATGGCAACTTCCCCGGGAGACTGCTGTCGCCCCAGGTAGACTTCTCTGTTACTGCACTGCTGACTGATGGAGAAAGGCAGCGGTTGGAGGTCAGTCTTGGCACTGCAGTTGTAACAATTGCTGGTCTAAGTGTGGAAGGTGTGATGTTAGTTTTTGCCCTTCCTGGCTGAGATCAGAACCACTTTGCATAAACTTGGTTAATGAAGCAGAATGGAAAAAAAAAGTAGATTGCACTAGCAGCTGTGAACTTCAGCTAGGAGGCAGCCAGCAGAGGCTGTGCTGCTGTTTTCCAGCTGTGGGTCTCCTTTCTCTTCCTGTATTTTATTTCAAATCCAAAGCCAGGTTATCTGTGGTTTAATCTTTTTGACTGGACGCTTGACTAGATCAGAAGAGACATACTCATGAAGTCATCTCAGCTGAGGAAAGAAATATCCAAGCAGTTAAAAGCATTGTTCTAATAATTCTTTTACAGTACACAGAAGGTAAAGTCTTGCTCATTCTGTTATTCACTGTAAATGTCATGGGGAGTAGCTAGGAGGAACATATGAAACCTTTGTGGTATTGTGGTTTGCTGAGGCTGAGTAACAAATTAAAGCCTGATGCTAATTTCAGACTAAAGGTAAATCTAGATCTGCACACAATCCATAAAATGGACAGATTTTTCTAATGCAAAAAAAAGAACAGCTATTAAGAGCTTCCTAAAAGGTAAACATTTTTTTCCTGAAACAGAGGTTCTTCATGTTTGGAAGTCCAACTTAATCAGGGATTCAAGTGTGCTAAAGGCACCAAAAGTACTGCCTTGCTGAATGCTGTACTTATGCGTATGAAGTGAATGTACTGGTATGTATGCAAGTGATGGTGCATTTTTCTCTCTCTCACATGTTCTTTGGTAACAAGGTCAGATCTGCTAGGCTGGCATGATTTCCATGTAATGTCCACACTGAATCTGATATATGTTTTTTCTTTTCCCCATAATGTACAAGTGGCTTTTCTTCGGAGTCAGTATTTAAGTCACATATTTTTTTTTGGTTGTTGCTGCTGTGGCCAACTGTGAGTAACCTGAGAAGAGCAATTTTCCACCTTAGCACACCTTCATGCTGTACAGCCTTTTCTGACAATGGCAGGTGCTGTTTAAGTAGTGAGCTATGCAGGTAGGAGTCTGCTTGCGTGATTAAAAGGTACTGCCAGCGATGTGGGGTATGCAAGCAAAACCAAGCATAAGTAGTATCTTTCAGGCTATAAGGAGTCCTTTTCAGTTTTCTCTGCCTCAAACTGCTCCAGAGGCAGTAATTGGTAGAACTTAAATATATTTGTCCCCTTTCAGCAACCTTTAAGATGTTCCCTGTGGGAAGCTTTCATTCCTGTACGCTCACAATATCATGGTCATGTTTACAATTCCTAGGAAGGTTGAGTAGCTGTTTCTGAAGCTACATAGAGTTTTCATAATGGAGAATCACCGTAGGAAACTGAGCCAAAGAAAAAGCATGCCTGAGAAATAAAGATAAAAGTAATAATATTTATTAAATCACTATGAAATTGAAAATTAATAACAGCAAAATATAAAAGGAATAAGTATTAAAAAATAAAAAATAAAGGAACTAAGCATGAAGAGATTCAACGGTTAATCTGTGGAGAATGAGAGATGTCTGCTGAAGGATCTGCTTCTCGATACTACTTTAGATGCTAGTGGGTCATAGTCTGGCCTTCATGTAAGAAAAGCTATTGACAATGCTAACAGCCAATGTACTGTGAAAATATTTTATGGATGCAGGAACGACTGTGGCCTAAAGACTGTATAGCTTAGTGAAATTACATAAAACTATTTACTTAAGTGAGAATTTTATACTTGCTAAATAGAGAATAATTCAAAGCTTATCAAAACTAAACTAAACTGAATTAAGCAAATCTGAATAAATCATTATGGAACTCTGCAGAGTATGAGGGTTGGATCTGGAAAGCAGATTTTTTGTATTCTGATTCCAACACATCTGCCAATATGGAGGTGGACTACATGATTCTGTTTTTACTGAAGACCGATGACTAAAAAAACAGCCAGCCAGCCCAATGGCCAAAATATTGCTATCTATGGAGATTTGCTAACAGAGTTCTGGGGCAACTGAGATGTGATGGTGGTCCTCTCCTCTAGCACTGCATTTTACCCCTTGATAAACAGCTACAGACACAGATTTAACATGAAATTAAGTACTGGGAGATAGCAGGAAAGGAGAAATGAAGAGTGAGACTTCTTCCCTGGCTTAGCCAAAATTACTGACTTAGATTTAGATCCCTTAATACAATATAGGGCTTCTACCATTGTCTGCCTTCTGGGAATCACTTCTTTAGGCAGCTGACATAAAGGTCCTAAGCATTCAACCTGAGCTTGAACATTGTGTTAGAGTGTTTATTTCTAGGTGCAGTCCTGAACTGCTACAGTGTTTATCATTTTTAGACTTGTAGAAGTCACAGTTTGTTATTCTGTCTGGAAAAGATGTACTGCAAAAGGCAGCTGATGCACTTTTCTCTGTAGAGCAAAACTAGACAGTCTTCTCTTCTAAAAGCAAGAATTGAAAGACTCATCTTCTAAGACAAAACAATAGGTAGACTCAATAGGTAGACTCAAGAAACAGATTTTGCATGGATTGAGGCAGCATGGCTGCTGCACTTTATGATACTGTTTTCTAACATTTAATACCTTGGATTCTCAGGTTCTCCCTAAATAGTTGCCATTGTAATACTTTGAGTATTCTTGTTTCGTCTCTGTCCCTTTGTATGAAGGAAAAAAGGACCATTATTTACTCAAAACAAATGTCTATTGCACTACAACACACACTGAGAATAGTCAAAGAGATAAAAACTGCTTATAAAAGTACTTGTCTTTTCCTTGTAAAACATTCAGGCTGTGTTTATGATCATGCAGCCTGACTAGAAATAATGATTTTCAAGTGTCTGTCATATAAAA
Organism: Coracopsis vasa; assembly: GCA_026283785.1. Classification (NCBI taxonomy): domain Eukaryota; kingdom Metazoa; phylum Chordata; class Aves; order Psittaciformes; family Psittacidae; genus Coracopsis; species Coracopsis vasa. The sequence goes on along the minus strand of JANHGB010059696.1, from coordinate 30,855 downwards.
CTAGACATGTTCTCATATATATGACTGGTGTCTATGTATCTAAAACTAAGATTCACAAAACGGCTGTAGGAATGTACTACCATTAAGTTTTTCTTTCAAGTCATGGTCTGTAAATATCAGTGGCATATTGGGGAATATCAGTGCTGATGCTCTCATGTGCCATTGACTATATAAGTGTAAGTTCTTGGTCAGGGAGGAAATGACTTTACATACCTTATTCTGTGGCAGGTGGTAAGCTTAACATTGGTGTAAGACTGGTAATGACTGCGGTAAAAAGAGTTGAAAATAAATGTAGAAATGATAAACTAATTTTTGTTTCAACTTGATGAATTTGCACTTGCGCAGAACGGGGGACAAAACTGCCATTCAGAGGGATCTCCATAGACTGGAGGAGCCACCACAGAATCATGACAATTGGTAAAGATAAATGCACAGTTCTGCAATGAAAGTGAGGTTATCTCATGCACTGGTACAGGTTGGGGATGGACTGGGTAGGCAGTGGTTCTGCAGGAAAGGTCTGGGAGCCTGGTAGATAATGACGTGAACAGAAGTCTTGCAATGTGAAAGACTAGTGACATGCTTCAATGTGTTAGCAGTGTTACAGAGGGGAGAAGTAGAAACTAAGGAGAATCTGACAGCAACATAAATAGCAAGGGCATCTACACGTGATGTCTCTGCTTCAAGGACAGCTGATAATTTTTTATGCAATGAATATTTAAGGTAGAATGTTTCAATTTTTATCAGTGCAGGGGTGATAACTGAGGTCTCTTCTGCAGAGAAAAATGCCCTTTTGGAGTCAGGCAGTGCTGTTTTCTGTGTCTACGGATTGTCATGTCCTCGGCCTGTCATAGGCTCCGTTAGTTTTCCAGAGTGATTGCAATTAAAATTTGGTTTTGCATGACAGGTCAGGGGAGCAATGTGTGTCACATAGGAAGTGAATGAAGACGTGGTAGAGCAAGACCATCCTTGTAATGTGAATGGTTTGCATATTGTGATTTTTCTGCTTGTTATGATTCTACATCACTTCCCAAATTTGTCACTGCAGATATACCAGTGGACGCAACAACATGAAAATGTTCAGAAATGTTGTTGCGTCACTTCAGAACACAAGACTTGATGAGCCATTGTGTGCTACTGTTCTGAAACTGTTATGTCCCTATATTTAGAAGCAGTTTATTTTTCAAGCTGTGGTTACAGTGATCCATTTTCAGTTAGGCATGAAACACCGATGAGACATGCACTGATGAGTTTCCACACACTGTCCTGAAGCTTCACATTAATTTGCTTCACAGGGAGGCTTTTGGTTTTTTTTGTTTTTTTTTGTTTTTTTGTTTTTTCTGTTTTATGGGATGTCTCGGAATAGCTTTTATCCTGTGCTAATAAAATTGAAAACGAATACTCTTCTTTGGTCCCTTATTGCATACCAAGCGGCTGTTGCTTAGCATTCTGTTAAGAATTCATTTTATCTACTCTGTTGTGGGCCAGAGAAATAGGCTTTATTTCTGGTTTTGATTTTCTTTTTTTGTTTGTTTCTTGTGAAGTGTCCTAAAGGGGTATCTGTTTACATCACCTCTTTGCAGAAGCCTTAAGAAAGCACATTACTGGTCACATATCTGAGTGATATAATGGAGGAAAAGAAACTCTTAGTTGATGTCTTTTAATATAATATTTAGGGTTTTTTAGCCTACAATTGGTAGTTAATAATTCCGGTTATAAAAAGTAATGAAAGGCACTCCTACCCTCCTAGAAAGCAAATCAAATCCCTCTAATTTGATTAACTTCATACTGCAGACCTGAATAAAAAAATAAATACCCTGGAGAAAGTACTGGAAGAGGATAATCTCACAAAAAGTACAGTCCTGCATGAGTAAGACTGTCTTTTCTCTCTGGTTTGCCCTGACAGAATTCTTCTAGATTTGTACCTCTAACTTTGGTTTTGTAAATCAGAGCAGGCCACTCTGCTGCTTCCTCTCGTGAGGATATACCCTTCCTTCTGCCTGCAGCTGGTGTCAGTCAACACGCCTTTTGTTGCCCCTGCTTGTTGTAGGCACGTCCCACATCTGTGCAATTGTCTTCTTGCCTGCTGAGGTCTTTTAAAGTCTCTATCCTGAAGCATGTGGTGGGTGCCTGCATCCAGGTTTCCCAGTTTTCTCTGCTTGTAAATGGCTTGACTTTTCTGGACAGATTATACGGCCCAATTGTTTTTTAAGTAGAGGCATGAACCTCAGCCATCTTTTCAGGGTTGTGGGCTGCACTCACATTTTAGAGCACCTGTTTGGCCACAGAAATGCAGTTTGGCCAAAGCAATGCAGAAATATAACAATGACCATGCTGTCCTCTAGAGTTATGACACTAAACCCCTTCTCCCATCTAAATGTGACAGCAGCTCATAGGGATGCCCTGTGTCCCTTTTTCCTCACTGTGCCAGGCCATGCTTAGTGCACAGCATACTACTTTTTAATTTCAGCAGCTCAGTGTAGATGTGTTCATGGCACATACTGTAAAAATAAAACCCCTGGCTGAATTGCTTCTGAATTATGTGAACTATGTAGTTTCTTAAATTTACTAAAATAGAAGTTTGATCAGCCTTCAGGTAGTTTTGTTTCATCATATCAGTTATTTAAGACTGCATTATCCTGCACAATGCACTTGGATATATTAATCTTCTTGTGAGTTCAGTAAGAATAATTAAATAAATAAAACAAGTTTCCAAAATAACATAAATATTAAATGTCTTTCCAGTTTTAATCACTAACATGCTTTCCTACCTGTATTGTAATGCTTGGTGCAGTAACATAAATCCTTTTCTTCTTTCAACAGAAACTGTGGCAGAGTGAGACCTTCTGCTACTTGAACTGCTCCCTTTTCTTGCCATTCAAAAATGAGATCATTCATTGTGTATCCAACTAAAAAGAAAAGCAAAATAAACAAAATCGCAAAACAACTCTAGGTCAGCTTCAAACTTTGAAAAGCAGGGGCATACCAAATAGTGTTAACTTGAGTAAATGCCACAAAATGAAGATAATATAGGGGTCTGCTTGTATCTCTTAATCACCAAACATTCTGAACTAGAAAAAAAGCGCCAGTCTTCTGCATTCTCTGTGAAATCTTTATAGTCAGTTTATTAATGAAATTAACAAAAGCATCAAATTGAGCTAAACATCCAATTCTCTTGGGTGCTGGGGATCATCTTACCCTATTCTGCTTGTGAAGGATCCAATAGGCCCTTCACACTCACGTGTCTTCCTCCTTTTATTTGAGATTAAATAGTGGATTGTGAAAGCTATGTTTATGGATGTATGTCAATTTGAATTGTAAGGTGCAAACTCTTCACAGAGACCAATGAAAGAAAATTTCTGCAGGAATGAGGTGTTTCTTGAATTGAAAAAAGTACTTTTTTCTGAAACTGTACAAAACAAGGGAGAGAAATTGATTGTAATCTTCTCATATTAGCTGACTGGGATGTTTTATGACATTCAAAACCATTCAGTTTTAATATCCAGATTCCTGGATTTATCCATACCTCATGCATGTTTGTATAAGGTTAAATAAAACAGCAAAAGCCATAATAGAAGTACTAATCAAGGGACAGACTTTGTAAATAGCAAGTACTTTCCCCTGCTATCTCCCCCTCTCAGCTGAATATTTGCATGGGATATCACTGGGGGAAGTATCTCTACTTGCTCTGAATATGTCATATATTAATTTTCTGGTATATCCTTGGCATTTCATTTTATTACTTTTCTGAATATATTTTATCTGGTTATAGCGAATGAAAAAAAAAAATTCCTATTCTTGTTCAGTTTTCATTAAGACTTTCTCAGAATCTAATAGATTTGGACAAAGTGAGTTTTTAAGATTGAAATCTAAAACTAGATAGCTTCTATTGTTGTAATAGTTTGAACAACAAGGGCACACTTGAGACACATATAATAGCTTGAACCAGAAGGAAAAGGGAGGTTTTTTTATGTCTAAATTATGTCTTTCATTCATCTATTTTGCTTCTTTGCAATATTTCCTTTCTGCTTTAGTCCAGTAGTCATGTGCTGCTGAGGATAACCTACTGATAACTGCAAATATTTTTTAACCTTTCAGTAGCAAATTACTGTTCAATGTATATTTTTTCAGAACTTTCTAAGAGTAACTGTCTGCAGCAAATACTAAAATCTTGAGTTCCAGTGAAGGAAATAACTTCTTTGATGTGTGGGCAGAAAACTTTCCCCTGTTATATTCAGTGACTTCATTTCTCTTTGAATACATAAATATGAATAAATGCTTTTCAGCCATAATGCCCTTATATGCTGATCTCAGATCTGAGACATACCTCATCTTTTCTGGTCAATGTTGAATGCACCTATAAGCTTTGTTGTTTATAAATTTTAAACTGTTTTCAAGACATCTCCTTCCTACTAGATTCTTTCTTTTGGAAAGTACCTATAGACACAGCTTTACAACAGACACTCGGGCTGACTGGTGGTTTGCTCTGGTATTCTGTTGGGGCTGGATGAATTTGCTAAAAAGGAAATCATATCATTTTAAATAAGTAATTAAGATAAGAAATTAGTCAAGTCATTACAGCCATATATTAACTGTGCAAGGATACACTTATTTTTCTGTCTTATTGTATGCATGACATTCCATATACACAGTATTAAAATTCAGTATTAAATGCCACAAACTATAAAAATATCAAAAGTATGGGTCCTATCAAACTTTGCATGAATTCAGACAAAAAGCAGTTGTGTGTAAAGCAGATTATCATCTGAAGCATGTAGATTATGGCCAGAAGTCGTATCCCCTCAGTGAAACTTATTGAATTGACAAGAAACAACTGCTGTGTCAAAATGTATTTCAGTAAATCAGATTCATTCATCTCTAATTCATGCTTTTAATTTTTATTATCTATCTGCCCTGCCCACTAATTATTCTCTAGTGTGATTTGGTAAAAATAATAGCAATGTATGCAAAAAGCTGTTGTAGTAAGTAATTTTTATCGTGTTTACATTTTAAATACCCAAATATAGCTTTAGCATTCAATACTGTAACTTCCCTTTTGTAAGTCAAGATCATAGTTATAAAGTAAGTGTGTCTTAAAATATAGAGAAGCTTATTGGAGAAGTGAGTTTATGTTATATCAAAGAAATGTTAAATATTATAATGTATATAATATTTCCCCTACATATGTTAAGCAACTTAAATCTATATTAAATTTATGGACCTTTATTAAATATGAAATACATGGCCCATTAAAATGTGCCCATGGAATTAGGGAAATCTAAAATCCTGTAATAGTTCTGTAATTGGGGAAGTGAGAAAATATTAATTATTTAAGTATATTGAACTATTTGTTAGCACAAATTTGTCTCTAAATTTTCTTTAGTGAGCACTGTTAACAAGGACTGATATTTTTGATTTTCCAACTGAAACAATTTTGTTACTTGGTACAGTTTCAAATGAACTGAAAATCTCTTTCTTTCTTTTTTTCCCAGCTACCGCATCATTGTTCTTAGCACGGAGAAAAGGAGGAAAGACTACAGTGAAGAGTATCTACTCAGCAACAGAAATAATGCAGAATAGGAGAATTTGCCAGAACAAACTGCAGCTCATATCCTAGGCCTACCCCAGTATATTCTACGCACAGAAAGGGCTAAAACCTACACTGTTCTGTTTTAGAAGTTATTCAGGAGGTGCAGCAATACTAATTGAACTTGCTGAGCTTCCTAAATATCTCAAAACCAAGAAAATATTTTTGAGTTTTAAATAATTCTATGAAGAACGGATGAATAGCACACTCAGAATGCTCATGGTATTAGGGGCATTATGCATAAGGGGAAAAAGGCATTTCTATAGAAATGGCCTTTTGAAGCAGTTGATGGTTGCCATACTGTAGCATATATACCACCACATTTATATACACAATAAGCCCATAAATCAGTCCTCCTAATTTTGACAGTTTTGCTAGTTAATGTAATTAGAGTCCCTTATTGAAGTGTCTGGGCTCCCAAGAAGACAGGGCAGATTTTGAAATTACCTTAAAGTTCAGTCTTAGCAACAAAGTAGAGTCTGATGTTACTGATAAGGATAAGGCACCAAATTGCTCAGTGCCATTAAGAGCAAGGGGTGGAAAGGACTTTAAGTGCACAGCAGGTAGCAGAAATGTAAGGAGCTTTGTTAATGAAAATTTTGAATCTTCAAGGTCAGTGTTATTTTTTTTGGATTTAGGATCCTTGAATTGCCAGTCATAAAAGTGTACAGTATTAGAATGATGTGGATTACTTTAAAATTCTGATGCCACTGCCTGAGTTCAATGAGACTATACAGATTTTCATGCATATGTATTTGCAATAGTGAGGCCTACATTTGCAAAAGGGAAATGATTAGCTGCTGCAACAAACCTGTGGCCTTCAAACATGAAGACTATATTCTCAGCAGATGTACTGGTACAAACTTGAACTATATGTCATATATTCTTAAATACGTTCCATGTCTTGTAAGAACTGCATTGAAATATGTAGTAGTTATAAAGAATAAGACATTTTTATTGTGCTGTTAGGTCTATAAATACTGAATTCAGAGAAACTAGCTGTCAGGAAGAGCTGGCACAATCTAGGACCCTGATTTTGTGGAAATAAGAGGAATCAACTCACAGCAAAGTCATAGAATGAGGAACTGTGCATCTTGCAGGTTTTCAAGTTCAGTTTCACACCTATAAAAGCCCTATCTCCCCAGTCAGATCTGTTTCTAGATGGCTATGCCACAGAAGCCCATGCTAAATGTTAATGTGGTGATGAATTTTGCAGTTTTGTTATGTTGTTGGGTTTTTTTTGTTTTTGTAAAAATAACAAAATACATAATCACATTTTGTATGTCACTAACATTTCTATCAGGAGGGCATTGTATTTTGTGTAGGGAAATCATTTCAATGTCCTTCTACTGAACTGTGAGCATACAGAGATGATCTAAAATCAATCAGAAAAGTGCTTTTATGAACTACACATAACTTTAAATGTTTATTAATTGTTTGTAGATGTGTGGAGCTTATTCTGTAGTAGACGTAAGTGCTTATCTCTTGAATTCTGACTTCTTGGGTATGAATTGAGCATAAAATATTTTCTCTCTGTGCCTTGTTTCTGTTTTGTATTCTGTTTTCCATAAGAAATGTGGTGCGCCTGCCTGAAGGGAGTCCTAGCCTATGTGTCTCGAATTAAAATCTGTGAACCTATTTCTGAGCACACCTGTCTTTGAGGGTAAACTTTTGCTACATAATGGTTATTCCTACTTTTAAATTCTTGCTGTTCAGTCCTACTATATTACCTCTCTTGCTGATGCTTTGTGAGCAGAACATATACATCTCTTACTTACATTTTCTGCAGCCCAACATGATATTCAAACTCCTGCTAAAAGGCAGTTTTTCTTTTTTGACTATGAGATGGTTTTGGTGACTATTATAAATTGCTACCAGATATTTTTATTATTAGTAATTGGGATATACAATGTTATGAAGGAAAGTCCTAATGGCTACCTATTAGTGTCGAAAACGGACAGTCAGTCACTGGCCTAATTAGTATACGAGGGCATAGCTCACTTTTTCATTGTTGGTGGAAAAAGTGATCTTTTCATATTACAGAAAGAGCTGAAAGCAATGGAGGCTATCACCTAGTGTATTGGTCAGCAGGACCAGTCCAAACTTAAGTGGATTAAGAAGGATTTCTGACACTCAAATGCAGTGTGCTAGGGTTTCAGTTTGCTGTACGAAAATGCACAAAGATTGAGAAAGGAAGTAAAGGGCCAAACTGTGTGTGTTATGGGATACAAACCAGCTGCTATGGCGGAAGTACAGGGCAGTTTGCAGTGTATTTGTTGTTGTCTGGCTACTGTCCAGATGTTTGTTCTTACTTAATTCTACAAAGATATTACTAATCACACAAAATCTAAGTGGTATCATCATAGAACTGGGAAGAAAGACCAAAACCCCTATATTGTTAGGTTGAACAGCAGTGCTCAGAAGTTACATGACTGGTTAGGTTACATTAATACTGTCTCTGTTAACCCAAAGTCTGAGGTCTTACACATCTGTAATGCAAAAGCAGACGATAAATCGTTGTTAATAACAAGGCTGTCATCCCAGGAGCAGAAGTTTGCCAGAGGGAGTACTTCTCAGGAAAACTCAGGAATTGTGTATACGTATGGCACTGTAGCCTCCCAGCAAACAGCTCTCTTTAAAGAGACAGATCATTTTTAGGAGCCTGAAGTCATTTCAGGTAATTAGCTAGCAAACTATGTACTGGCCAAAATGAAGAACTGGCAAACTGAGTGGAATTCAGAATTAACTCGCAGTGTAGAGGGCCTGAAACAATTGGGAAAGTTGGCTTTGGCCTGCAGCTTTTCTTTAGCAAATGGTCTGTCACAGAGCTGCTGCTAAGTGTGAAAAAATGAAAGTAAAATGATGTGGTCATACCTATTGAGGAAGGAGGTGGAAAAGATAATGAATTGGATGGAGAGAGGCTGTCAGAACTTGTGCCTTGAATATCTGGACATAAAATAAAATGGAACTGTAGTGATAGTCTATTTAACGTATCTAATCTATGTAAAACTCTGGCAGAAGGTGGACAGGACAGATGTACTAATGCTAACCTTTAGACACCACTGAAAATTGTCTAACTAGAGTAAAAATTTTCAGCATGTTCAATTTCAAGTTTCAGGAGAAATTGCAGGGAAAAAGAACACGATCCTTCTTAAGTATTTCTAAGTAGTAAGGGAAATTATAGTGTTTGGAAAAAAAGAAAACCAAACTTTTCCCTCAGTCTTGGTCATCTTTCCCAGAAAATCTTATCTTTTAGAAAATTGTGTTGACAAATTATTATCAGCACCCATATGAGGTCCCTGAAATAAAAATGTATATAGTGTCTGTGGGTTTGTTTTTTTAAACTCTATTATTAATCTTAATAATAAATATAACATTTCATTCATGATATTTTGAAAGTACAGGAATAAAGCCCTCACATATGTTGTAATATGTTTCATAAGAGGAACAAAGCACTCACATACGTTGTATTATGTTTCTTACTAGTATGTAGTATGTTTTTTTTGTAACTTAGTATTTTTATTATTATTTGAATATTCAGGGATATTGAATGTCACATCAAGTTGTAATATATATATGAAAAAAGGAATGCTATGAGATAAAAGTGAAACTTAAAAGAAAGAGACAGCAAGCTCTAGTATATGAAAGAAAAACATTTCTTTCCTAGGAGACAGGCCACAGAAATAAATGTGTATCTAGCTGACATTTCTTTGCATCTTATTCAAGCAGAATAAAACTAAAATTATCTCACATGCCTATAGGCTACCCGGATGTAAGGCATAGAAATAGAGAAGGGATCATTTCATATGTGTATTTTCATTTGCTCATTCAGCAGCTCATTCTAGCTGCTGAGAAATCATCTGAGAAAACAAATCTTTTAAAAATAGAAGACATTTACACTTACATATTTTTCAGGCACTTCATGATACAAGGGAAGTACTTTAACCAGGGGCAAATTCAGCTGCTTAGACTGACTTTGAAAAAAACATTACATGAGCTGGCTAAAAATAAATACATCATTTGGGAAGAAAAGCTATACATGAATTTTCCTCTGGAGCAACAGTATCTATATAGAAGGGAAGTATCTAGTACTAAACAAAATTATTATTTCATAGCAAGGGTAAAACCTATGATCTGTCCTTTATAAATAACGGTCAGTCTTTCTTTGCAACCTGGGGGTAGAATGAGTAAGAAAAAGATGAAGGATTTGTTAGAAACAATCTGATTTACTTAGTGATGTATGCAGGAGCAAGGCTTCCAAGATCAGATAAGTTTTAAAGAAACAGAGATAAATGGGTCTTGTATATTCATAATTATACAATATCCTACCCAACTTGTCACTCAGTAGAAAAAAAACTATTGATCCTCACTTTCAAAAGAAACATCTGGAAGCATGGCTGCTGCTGTCTTGCTCCTGCAACCGCTTTAATTTTTATAACACAGCCTGATGAGCAGATCATTTACTCAGAGCATGAAATGACTGTTGTCTGCTTTGAAACCCCACATATTCCACTTCCCCAGACAGTGCATTAACCGCCAGAGTTAGTACTTTGATCCCCCTGTTTAAGTTGTCTCACTGTGCACAAATAAGTGTAAGTCAGACAGCTACAGGAGAGGATGACACCATGGCCTAGAAATTAGAGATGCTTGGATGGATTCAGACTCTCGGGGTTATGTCAGTTCTTACCTCAGGACATTTGCTATAAAGCTTAGGAAAATGCTAAATGCACCATCCTCCTTTTTTTCTTCTGTAATTTTAAAGAGAACTGGATGTCTGCTTTTAGCCAAAGATCCTGGAATGTTTCTTCCCACCTTTTTCTAAGTTTTGAAAATTATTCAGTTTTCAGACTTGTACAAAACATTTTTCTAACCTTGTTACTTTCTTGTCCAGCATGCAGATATTTTCTGTAACTCCTCCAATTTCCCTTCCTGCAATTCCTGTATAAAGAAACTGGGTTTGGGCAGGTGAGTTCCTGCTTTTGAAGATCTAGGAGCTTGGAAATGATGGCACTGTGCCTAACTTCTTTGGATCTGTTCCAAAGACATTCCAGGGAACTGCCGTCTTGTTCTTGCAAACCTAACTGGTAGTTCCCATATCAGACACATAGGTAGAGCCATTGCTCCTACGTGCTGCAAAATTTTCTGCCTCAGGCCAGCTACTTTGCCTATATTCTATTTTTCAATGCCTGGAGATGTAAAGTAGAATTAGACAAGGCGATATGGGAAAAGCTTTATTACTTGTAACTTCCTTATGAAATCAAATTTGATCTTTCTCTGTAACTAGAAGATTTTGAAGTGCTCATTTGTGTTTTGTTCAGGTCTTCTTTTGTGAACATTGCTTTGCTCTGCTCTGTGAATGTACAGCAGGGAATTTACTCCCACTGAACGAAATGATTAAAAACAAGACTTCAGTGAAAAATATTCTGCTGAAAAATACAGTTGAACATCTATAGTGCTATTCAACTAATAAGTGTTGGTTCCCTGTGGTGTAGTCTGTGGGAATTGTGAGCTACTGCAAGGTTTCTATAAAGCAAACTAGATGCCTATTTGTTCAAGAATGCCCAATTGTTGTACAACCTGTCCTCATAAGGGCTGAAAGAGAGGAAAAATACATCTGAGCTTCATGAAGCTGTTAAAGCAACAATTTCATAACTTTTAAAACATATTATTATTTTTAATTATTATTATTAATTTTAAAATTATACCTTTTGCTTGTTCAGTCAAACACTATGGTACTTTCTGTTTGAAACATAATTGTGTATAGTGAATATTCCTGCCATCTGTATGTACTCTGGTACAACTGCCTCATATTAACCTTCTATTTAGCCACATTAATTATAAAGGTGACAGAGGTTATTAGGAGGATTATCTGCTTGGGTTGACTGTGAGGTTTTGCTTCAATACTGAATGTATAATACAGCCTAAACTCCTTGACATTTGCAGCAAATAATTATCTTTCAGTTTCAGTCAAGAACATTTCTGCTGTCAGATTCTGCCATTTCCCTCACATGGAAAGCCTGTTTTATAACATTACCATCTGTCCATTGTAATGAAAGTCAGAACAGGCTTTCATACTCACCCTGAAATTTTTTGTAAAAGCATTGCATTACCTATGCAGCAAACAATTCTGACATACTCACTGATAGGTAATTACCTCCCCTTTCTCTCAGATGTTACTTTGTTCCAGTAAAATAAGAATCCCCCCAAGAAATCATTTAATAAAATTATGTGCGTTGTCTTTCTGATCTATGATATATTTCAGATAATCCAGCTTGTTCATTCTATATGAAGGATATTATTTTATGAGATATTCTACTTATTGATCCTAAGTCTGTAAATCTAGATCTGACACTAAGATGGGTACTCATCATTTATGTGTTTTCACCTTGTTATTTACTTCCAGAATCTTCAGATTGCTGAAATTTTTCAAGGAAATCTTAATTCATTTTATTTTTGTTCTTCACATAATTTTTCTGCCAGAAATCTCTTCCAAAGTACACTTATTTTAGGAGGAAAAGGCAATTTCCAAAGACTTTGTATCACAAGGAAAATTAGAATTTAATGCATATCTGTGCCTTCCTCCTCACACATCTTGTGTTAGCTCAGATCATGGCATCAGACAGAACCGTTGGTTTTGCCTTTTTTGTGTCTGTGCCTTGAAATGGCATATCTGTTATATGCTTTCCATCCACTTTTATGTTCTAAGCACGATACTGAGGGAGCTAAGTAAAATGTATGATGGGTTGAGTTAACAAATGCTAATTTTATTTCATATAAAAAGTATTGTTGTTAACTGAAAGGTAATTCTGTAAAGCCTGTCTTATCTAAACTGGTTTCACCTTCTCTGCTCTCCTCTCATATAATGCAAAATAAGGCTTTACAAAGAGATTATTTGAAGTAGGTGGAGTTGTAATTTTACTTTTTTTCATTGAAATTCTAGTGTAACACCAGGTTTGGTCAAACTCTCATTTCTTCTCTGCAATAGAAAGCTCTCAGGTCTTTTTCTCTTTCTGTGTTTTGCAACGTGGTTTCAATGTCAAGCCAGCTGTGCTGCTACAAATTCCTTTAAGCCCAGAGTCTTCAGAAAATGGTGAATTTTTCCAGTGTTATGACTGATGGTCAGATCATACTCGCATTTTATCCCTCACTAAATGATACATTGTATGGACTTCCTTCTCCTTATAATGCAAGGTCACTATAGCCCTTCCCAAAATATTTCTGGGGCTGGCCCACTGATCCAAGATGCTGCCCCAGCTGAGGGGATGAGAACTGCGTGATATACCCTGTGTAGGTACAGGCATAAGCATATACATAAATGCATATATATTCTTTGCAATTCTTCTACAATTCTCTCTTGTAGTAAACACTTTTCCTAATCCCTTCTAGGATTAGGTAAAAACTATATATACGTAGCTATAATATGTAGGCATGGTGAAGATCTAGGGCAGGAATCTGAAGAGCAGGAATTTAGTATGTATCATCTTGTTTCCAGCTTTTTAGGTCACTGAGTTATTACTGATTTTGGGATATTCACATAAATCACATAAATCATTTCTTTAAGTTATTCTCATGTTTCATTTATGCTGTTCCATATTACTGCCCCCTCTATGTGTGAAAAAGGGAAGACTTAATGGTGAATTCCTGTGTGCATAAGTTTTTTACATAAATTGACACTGGGTACTTAAATTCAGTAGTAACCTCAGATTTTCTGTACAAGTAAGGATGAAAGAATGTCTTCCTTCTTTGAAAATCATGTATGTTTCACAGATTCTTTTGGTAAAATAGACGATTCCTCTTTGAAAATTTGTTCTTGTACCACAACAAGGGGTCTGTTTACCTCCTGTATAGCTATTGTAATCCCTGAAAAAGTATTTATAGGATAATACATTACGCAAACTTACAGCTTTCCAGCTGCATTATACATGTTTGCACATCCATTGGAAAATTTTTTAGATCCATCGGACAGGACAGTATTAAAGTCAATCTGAAAGAATACAAAAAGAAGTATTAAAAATATATCATAAAATGCCATAGAAGTGCACAGGAAGGATGCATGAAAATACTGAAAGTCATTAGGAATTGAAGAAAATGCATTTTTTTTTTAATTAGAAAGCTCTCAAAAGGGATATAGAGTATCTGAACCCATTTCACTCACTCAGCTTAGTTTGATGATGTGGAAAAAAATTATGGCAGACTTTCAGAAAAATAATTTTTCAGTGGGGTTGCCTAAGTCTATGAGAGGTCTTAAGGAATTCAACAACAGCATGCTTTTTTGTGTTACAGCAGAATTATTGGACTGGTACAGTGTTTCAGACATAAAATTCACCCAGAGTGACAAGAATTTCATAACAGATGTCAGCTGCAAATCATGATGGCAAAGTAATTTATGTGTTATTGTTCTAAAATAAGGTGCTTAATTTGTCAACAAAAGGTTTAAGATAACATTTGATGATACTGATGGCACACTGAAACATGCCTGCAATTTTGAACTGCAGCTGTGTTTCATGTTCCTGATACTTCCTGTTAAATACTTTGCAGCCTGTTGGCAAAAGGGGTATTTTTACTTTTTATGTCAATACTGTAGCTTATCTTTAAAGTAGATAAGTAGAAGGGTCTGGTGTCTTCTGGTGAAGACTTATTCCCTGAAGTCTTATGAGGAACAGCTGAAGGACCTGGGGCTGTTTAGTCTGGAGAAGAGAAGGCTCTGGGGGATGTTATTGATCTCAGTAACTACCTGAAAGGAGTATCAGTCTCTTGGGGATCAATCTCTTCTCCCGAGTAACAAGCGATAGGACAAGAAATAATTGCCTCAAGCTCCTCTAGGGGAAGTTTAGACTGGATATTTGGAAAAACTTCTTCACAGAGAGGGAAATCAGGTATTGGAACAGGCTGCCCAGGGCAGTGGTGGAATCACCATCCTTGGAAGTGTTCAAAAACCATGCAGATGAGGCCCTCAGAGAGATGATTTAGTGGTGGTGTTGGTAATGGTGGACTTGATGATCTTAAGGGTCTTTTCCAACCTAACTGATTCTATGGTTCTAAAGGCACATATTTTTCCTCACTGGTGTTCTTTAGTTATCCATTCATCATCCAGTGTCATGACTGCACCTTCGTTTATCAGATCAGTTGATAGAATGTTCTCCAGAAACCTTACACAGGTCATTCCCCTGTTTTTTGAATTAGGGCTAAAGGGAAGTGGGCATTAGGTGGCAAGAGTGACTGTGTATTTCTTTTATTTTTATTTTTTGCTCTCCAAAGCTTCTTGATTCTTTGCTACTATAACTTCTGTTTAGCCTGCCAGTGACAGAGCTGCAGGGGGAGAGCCTGAGGAGGGAACTCAGACCCAGACCCTATTACCATGCCATTAAAAATGGTCCCATATACAAAATCTGACTAGTAGGTTAGTAACATGACAAGTAATTTCAGAGAAGAGGCATCTGGACTTTGTGCTTCAGTAAGTACTCAGGTATTCATTGAATCAAGAACTGTAACTTTCTTATTATTTTCATGGGAATATTATAATTCCAATGCCATTAGGGGAGGAGGAATCATTAGGGAATGAAAGGAAAAAGAAAATTTAGAAATATTCTCCTTTTTTTTCCTTTTAATATTAAATCTAGCATGTTAGCAATTAACATGTTGCCCCTCATCAAAAGCTGAACTGACTCAGCTAGAAGGCAATATATGATTTTAAATCTGTTTCAGAAATTGTAATACTTCTTAATTAAATCATGGCAACATAAACTTTCTGGCTCCATAAAAAACACAAGAGCTATAACTTTCTTTCATCACAGTCAGTGTTTGCTTTTATAATTTAATATTATAAATTTCTCATGTTTGTTTTCTTTCTTCCATTTCATGTGACCCAGAATTTGGTCTGAATTCTATTGAAGTTGCAATCCAAACTTGCTTCACTTAAGTGGTGGTGTCTACACCCCGTGTTGAACGTATCTGAAGGAAGTGGGGTAAGGAGGAGGAAGAGGAGTTATTTGACTAGAGTGGAAAAATTGACAGTGCCTCTCAGGGTTATTCAGACAGTCTGGAGATAATTGATTTACCTCTTCTTTCTACTTGGGTCTAGAGAAGGAATCCTTTTTACTTGCTTTCCATCTGTTTCTAGTGACAGAATACATGTTGTGACACTGAAGAATGATTATGTTCCCAGACTGGCAGGCTAACCTGCTTTTGGATATGAAATACTCACAGGAATTTTAACCCAACCCTTTCTTCCTATGTAAGCTTGGCAAGACACTGCCCACTTGCACTGCAAACAAGGAGGAGACTGCCTTGCCACTGATACATCCATGCAAGTCACAGATGTTTTTTTTTTCTTTTAGTATACAAATTGCTTCACAAATTCCTGATGTCTCTTCAAAAAGTCCAATTACCTATTAATGCAGTGTCATAAAAACATGCAAATCAAAACACTAACTGGACAAGAGGCATATTTACTTTGAAAAGTGTAACATTTTGCACACGGAGGTCACTGTATTAATACCAAATCTATACTATGTCTAATGGGGCTTTAGTATACTTATATCTGATGTGTTTCTCACTAGATCAGGTTTTTGAAGATAGTGGTAAAATGCCTACTAATGTCAGTATCAATAAGAGGAAAGTGGTGAGAAGAGAAGAGAAAAGAAGTAGGATAACTAGATTTTGTCAATACTTATGATGGCTGCTCACAGCTTCTTAAACCTTTTCAAAAGTTTACTTCCCACTTTTCTCTCCATTTCCAGCAGTAAGTGATCTATTCTTTAAATGTCATGCTTCCTCAAACAGGTCATGTTTCCATGTTGAAGTGCAACTGAAATATCCAAAAAGGTGAAAATGAAATAAAATTGGATTGTCATGACATTGGAAGCTACAGCATGTGAAACTCATACATAGGCCAGTTCAGATCATACCATTCCAGGATTATTTGCTCTGTGCAAGTGTCCTAGCTCCCCTATGCTCAGTATCTGTATTTTAAAATGGGAAATATATTTTTTCTTACTATTTTTACTATGTGCATGTCTAATGAGGAATCATTTTCAATTTTAGTATTAACAATGAACAGTAATGACGATAAAGGTCTGTATTCAAAACTCACAACTATTTCAGATATAGCTCTGCATAACTAGCAACTGAAGATATCCATTAAGATTTCTTTGGTACATTTTTTAGCTTCTATTTGCAAAAAAATATTGTTTGATTAGAGACTCACCTAATGGAATAAAGTACATTCCCATTTTTGAAAATTCGCAACAACTTATTATCTGTTGTAACTTCATGAAAGTTGGCACCTTTTTCATTAGCAAAGAACAAATCAGGTTTCCAAATTGAATCCAGCATGGATGGATCTAAGTCTAAAGAGTCATCTGGATATTCACTGTATGCGAGGCGTGGATCATTCCAATTCTGTCGGAGAAAGATGTTCACTCGGTAATCCTGAATGAAAGAGAAAACAAGCAAGGCTTTATCGAGCATAGGGATTTAGCTTTTATTTCATTTCTTAGCCATGTAATCCCCTGTCCATCTGTGGATGACAAAAGTATTACTTAGCTGAATACCAGCATGATACCTATTTGTATTAGTGGGGACACAATGGATAAGAATAAAGATGTATTTCAGGGCTATTGAAAAATCCCAAGCTAAGAAAATCCAGCCTCCATGTGCAGTTCATAAAACTCCATATAACTCTACCCCTACAGTAACTTTGTCTTGAAGTCAAAATGAGAGAAGCATAAAAAGAGTTTTACGGAGTTACTTTTTTCTGCCCATCTCCTGGCTGGGGCTTTCCCATTTCGCTCTCTTTTGCAGTAAGAATCTGTTCCACTATAATGGAAGTTAATTTGGTTTTTCTCTCTCTAATCCTTACATATTTTAGACCCACCACTTACACTTCCTGTGCCTCAGTTCCCTGTTGAAAATTGTGTGAGAAGTAAGTTGCCAGACAACTGTCTGAGGAGGATGCACATTCCTCCTCTCAAATATGGTGGAGATCATAGAATCACAGAGTGGTTTGGTTGGAAGGGACATTAAAGATCCAGTTCCAGCCCCACTGTCATGGGCTGGGACACCGTCCACTAGACCAGGTTGCTCAGAGCTCCATCCAACCTGGCCATGTATAAGATCATATAAGTCCTTATGATAAATTAGCTTAGGTACAAGTGGAGTCAGCTTAATTCCTACAGATAGTCCTGTCTTAATCAAGGTTGCTTTTATAGAAAAGATGATTGGAGTGCTTCAAAGTCCTGGAATTAATTTTGGAGTTGTATATACTCTCTGTCAGAGACAATGTTTTAGTTATGGTTGCACACATTCTTCAAACTTTATCAT
Source organism: Coracopsis vasa (assembly GCA_026283785.1). Classification (NCBI taxonomy): domain Eukaryota; kingdom Metazoa; phylum Chordata; class Aves; order Psittaciformes; family Psittacidae; genus Coracopsis; species Coracopsis vasa. The sequence continues at coordinate 12,950 of JANHGB010059696.1, read as the reverse complement.
TCTGAAAGGTGAAAGTATTTGTTTTTAATAAAAGTGAGTGTTAGCATCTCATTATGTTATATCAAGAACTGAGAGAACTGAGACACTGAGCATAAGGACATAGGAACTATACTTTTAAAGGCTATTACTTGGGTTTTTTTTAAGGAATAAATTATTTTTTTAACCACCCCTTTCAGAAAAGGACTAAGAGAAAATTCCCTTCTTTCTCTGGCTAGTGGCAGCCTCAAGAGCCATAAAAACGTCTTAAGAGAAACTATTGGTACTTTTAATAATTAGCAACATGGCATGAAGAAACCAGAGCTAGGGGTATTTTTTTCTTTTTCTAAGGTAAGCCAAAACCTTTACACAAGTCTGTGCTCAGTGTTCATAAAACTTAGCTTTTATTGTCTTCCATGCAGCAAGAAAACATCCCCTGAAATATCCTTGTTTATTTGCATGATATCCCAAATACCTTATAGTACCAGTTCCCCTTCCAAATTCCTGTATAAAATCAAAGGCGAGGAAGAAGCAGGATGTGGGAGCAGTGACAGCTCTACTACCTGCCCCAACACGTGGAATGCTTGCATTGAAGAAAACACTAGCTCTAAACCTGGGGCTCTGGGTGTGAGCACTGCAGCTCTCAGGACTTCCTCTGCACTTCAGCCAAACCTAAGCTTTACCTTTAAATTTTTATAACCCGAAGTGTGTCTATTTATTTTACTTTTCTCTGTAGAACATAATGAATTTCTGAATGGGACTTCTCATATGTCTGAGACAGAATAGGTGGAAAACATATAGCAGAAAGGTGAGTGAAAATGGAGAAAGACAAATGGAGGAATCTGTTCAAGGTTATATTAAGCTATTCTGTGTGGCATTTTGCATAAGTTTATTGGTTTAAATTGTTTCAAGCTCTTAAGATGAAAAGAATCATAGTTAAATTTTTCACTGAAGCAAGTGAAGCTATTTTTCATGGTTCTTTCCCTTGAAAAGTCTGACTTAAATTGGCTCTCATTATTCACGAAAAGAATTCCTAATCTATCAAAAGGAAAGATATTTATTTGATTGCTACTGTATGAAAGACAAGTATTCATAGTCTCTGTTTATAATTACACATCCTGAGCATAAGGCTAAACTGCTTTAAAAAGTAGAGTTTCTTGACGTAAACACAGAGACCAGAATTTAACTGCCAGATTGATTTGTTTTCCTACAAGAGGATTGCTATTCTCACGTGCTGCTTGCCTGGAGGGGGCGACTCCCAGCTCAAACAACTGTGTGCTGCGGAGGTTCCTTGAGGGGAGAGAGAAATCATCAAATCATCGTTTAAGTTGTGGTGACTTTCAGAGCCTGAAGGCTACCATTGTCTGAACAGCTGCTGTACCCGGGTTCTATAGAATGAGTCTTTATGGGTCTGCACTTGCTCCACTGTCCTTTGAAACCCTTAGCCACAGGGTGAACTTTCTTATGGGGTCAGGATACTGTTCATCAGCTTCATAGGGCTCAATAAAATAAAAATTGGGAGACCAGGTAATTGTGCTTTGTTGAAGCTGAGGCTGAGGCTATTATGGACTCTAGTACTAACATTTTAATCAACAATTTCCAACACACAGTAAAATTTAAAGTGCTTACAGATTTCTTCTTCATTATACTGATAGAGGTAGAACTATATTCCCACAGCATACAGAATATAGCTAGACTGCCTTATGGAAACTTCTGACAAATCCTCAAGATATTAATTGACTAACTATCACTGGTTTATTTAATGCATTATTTAATATGCACTGTATGTGGAATCCTTCTATATCTGAGAGAAGGATATATAAAAATTTCCAAAATATGCACTTCATCTGAACATTGCATATCACCTGCTCCCATAATTTTTGAATGCTGTCATTGGAACCAAATAATCAAATTTTCATGCATAAATGAATAATCTTCCAGAATTCTACTTGTTGAAGTTTCAAATACTATTACAATTTTGACTGATATATCCAAGTGAAACCTAGACTTGTCTTTTGCATAACACTCTAAAATGATTCTAGTTTTATCTGATTTAGCTCGCTGTAAAATTTTAACATGAAAATCTTACAGGCTTTCTATGAACACTTCTAAAAGTAAATTTAAAGCCACTTTAAATTTATGTCTTTATTTTTCTCATATTATTCTTCACATGAACAATATGAGAAATATTGTTCTTGCGAAGATTTTTTTTAAATTTGATAACTGTGGCTCTTTGTTGTAATGAAAACTGGATATTATCCTCTATTCCTAAGAAGATACCACAGATGTACTGGAAAGAGCTGCTCACAAGAAGACTGAAGTAAGGAATGAAAATCAGCAGGGTTACCTGCTGATAAGGAATGAAAATTAGAAGGTAAAAATCTAGAGAACTACTAGAGTCATGGGGGAAACAAGGGATGATTTAAATGGTTTATGTAGATGTTGCAAGGGAGAAGAATATGTATCAGGAAAAATAAGATCCAAGGGAATCCTGGCCTAAAAAAGTAACCAATGTCTTGAAGAGCCACTTCAAAATAAGTATACTTTTATGATTATAATGGGTTATTTAATTTATTGAATTTGTTTATCACCCCACAGGGAATGAGACTATTTGGTCTCCCTTTATCCACCCTCGCTCCCCCAAGTTGTCAGATGCTGAGTTATCAGGTATTCAGTTGCTAGTGAAATAGTACTAGTAATTTTATATTTCAGCACAGCATCCTTGGTACGCCAAAATATGAAGAAATATGTAGAGCATTTGTCACTTCATTTTCCATTTTGCTTCTTGGGTAAATGAAAAAAATGTTTGGTCTTTGTTCTGCAAAATACTGTGGTTGCCTTATGCATCTTCAATATACTTTGACATTTTTTTATTGCTTTCGTGATTAGTATAATTAGACAGGATGCCCTGTGGTATATTGTTACTTTGTGTAATAACATCTTTCCATTTTAAATTTCTTCACTGGCCCTAAACACTGTGCCTGCACTTTAGATAATCAAATTACTTTGGGTAAACTAACGGAGTTTCCTTAGTTTTCCTTTGCATAACTGAAAATTTCAGACTGGAACAAAAGCTATTCAGCTAATGATTTCAATATGCCTAGATAAAATTTCCTTAAGATAGAAACACAAGTATCTAAATTTAAACCCCTGAAATTGGTAAATTATTTTCTATGCAGATTACCAATGTCATTGCAAGATCAAAGTAGAAGACCCTTGAAATTTACACTGACATGTAAATATAAATAAAATGTAAATATATTTTGTATAATCTGAAGGAGTCCCCCATATTTCCTCATACTTAATATTTGGAACTCCATGATTACTGAGATTATTCATGATGAGGCCTCTTCTGTAGTCATGTATGGTCAGAAAAGAAATATGTAGAAGAAGGTGCAGAAAAGGATGATGTAGGACTGGACAAGATAGCCAGTTCTGTGAAAACAGTCAGGAAAAGTTTGCTTTTTTAAAATCAGTAGTACAAAGGATTTATGAGTTGATTGATGACTTAATTGACATCCATTAATATATTAAAGGGTAAATACTAGAGGGAGAAAACATTTTAAATCTAAGTACAAGAACTTTCTTAATTATCAATAAATTTAGACTAGAGTCAAATGGCTCATCCTTTTGCTTGTCATGCTAATAAACATTGGTGATCTTTTCACTGGCATGATTTATTATTGCAAATAAGGGGACTTTTTTTTATTACATCTTTGCATTATTGCAGGTCTGAACTGCAGCAAGGATAGTGCATATATCTATGGCAGTTCAATTAATGAGAGAAAAAAAATTACAACAGATTCCCTGCTCCACCATAAACTGTAACTCATTAATCTGTCAGAGATATACCATTGCAGCTAAAGAGAAATTAGCTGTGATTTAAATTGATTGCTGAGTACTTAACTTTAATTGACACATCAAATCTGTGTCAGAGTACTAAGATTTGATTAGTGCCAAACATCCATAAGAACATGCTTTTCTGTACTGAATAGCTGTAGGGCATTCATTACAGGAAGCAATGTATATATGCTGTTGATTATGATAGTTTGTCTGACTCACAGAATCCTTCCTGATGATCAGTCCCTGGATAATTCCATAGGTGGAATATTTCTTTCCAGATCGGCTTTTGGCAGTAAAACAAACCTTGCTGTTCTCAATCTAGAATTATAGAATCCATAGAGATGCTGGGAGCAACTGCAGTACTGTACCACTCCCTCAATAAAAAACAGCTTTGTGAATTTTCCAGAACCACATGACTCCCTCATGTCTTTATTGATGGGCCTTCAGAGAAAAAAATCCTCTTTCTAATCCTGTGACTCTTGAAATTTTGCTGTATAAGACAAGTTCCACACATGAAAACATGGAAAACTTTCCTGTCTAGTCCTGCCTGAAGTTAAGCTGGTTAAGCAGTTAAGTTAAGCAGTTAAGCTGGCTAAGCACTTTGCTGTTGATTAGGATCTCTAAGTTTTAGCCCTTGCAGGCTGAGAACGAGCTGTAGTGCCTGTTCAGTTCCTGGATAAAAGCTCTAATCCTAGACTAGTTTAAAATTGTGGGTGTGCTCACCCCCTCCATTAAGTAGAACAGGCCAGATGTTTTGGGGATTTGAGTGAGGGCTAACTTGCCTCTGACCTCTGGAAGCTTTAGGAAATTATTTGAGCTATTCAGAAAAGATTGCTGATGGATTTCGAACGAAGAGCTCTCTCTTTCTTCATTCATGGATGTATAAATGCAGATTTTAAGGTGTACATTAATATTTTTAATCTTTCTGGTGTTTTGTTTTGTTTTTCTTGTGCTTCTGAACTACCAAATATCTAGGTGGGTGTCCTGTGAATAGTTTTGTTAAAGTTTTATTTAAATTTTGCCTAATTCCTTTGCAGAATTTGACTCCAACGACTGCCCAGCAGTATTCATATTGAAGTCAATAGAACTAGAACATCCTTGGCAAAGAACTACCTAAAACTAGGACTTCAAAATTGCTACCTGTAATATTATATCTCAGATTCCCTTACAAAATAAAAATTCAGAGTTCAGTAAATAAGTATATACGCTACTTGTGCACCAAGTACCCTTCCTAGGTGTGTCACTTGCTTTCATAACCTTGGATTCTGAAGTGGTGTGGTCTCTGCTAATGTTCTGCATGGGACAGATGTTACTTTTTTCTTTTCTTCTGGGTTGAGTAATATGTCATTTACCATCACTGCTAAGGATTTGGAGGATAAGAACCGTTCTGTCACTACTCCAGTTCAGTCTTTCCCTCATTGAAGGTATGGCCCACTTACAGGATGCTTATTAGTACAGAGCTATCAGTCTTTGGCATTCAACCCATAGTTGAAGGTAGTCAGTAGTTTCTGTGAGGACTCCTGGATTTTTAGCATCTGACTCCCTCATCTTTATTACAAAACATTGAGAATCTGTTGAATTCAACATTGTGCCACAAAACCTACTTATTTTCCAGGTTTTAGGATTGAAACATTGCAAAATGGACAGATTTAGTAGGTTTGTTGGTTTTTTTTTTTTTTTTTTTTTCTGGTTCATGACCAGTAGGAACGGTTGTATTTTAGTTTCTGTGTTCACAAATAATCATCATATCAAAAGTCAAAGCCAGTAAGCCAGTTAATATCTAGGATGTTTACTCTTTAAAACAGTAATTAAACACAGTACTGACATATTGTATAATAACATTTGTCACAGCTCTTATTGCATGTCCTAGAAATTCGTTAACTGAAGACTGAATAGACTACTTCCATTCTTCATGGAAGTTGTGTGTTCTCAACTCCTAATGCATTACTCTAAAATCACATTTTGCAACTTTTTCAGTGTAATTGCTTTTTTAAGCTTTAGCTCAGGGACTTTTAAAATGTTTGCACTTTTAAGTTCAAGCAGTAGTATAAGAGACTAGATGAAAATGCGCATGGCAATTACACGAACAAACAAAAAAGTTTACATTAAACAAAAAATTACATGAAAAAAATAAATAGATTTTTGCTATGTTCTCAGTTGACAAAAGATTCTGGGGTGGTTTTGTTTTGGTTTGGGTTTTTTGCTGCAGACAAATGATGTGTCCCTGAAGATTCCTTTGCTCTAACATCAGAAAATATTTCTTGTTAAGTGAAAAGTTGAGTTTTTCTGAGCTTATTAATTTGTTCGGATGAGGTTTTGGTATTATATTTTTCCATAGTGTTATTAATACATTTTATGTGTTAGCACATAGACTATGACTGGTTTTAATGATTGACTGAATGGGCTAAGAGTAGAAATTTTCCTTAAAAACATACACTTGAAATCATTCTCTAGGTCCACTATGAAGGGGGAAGTAGAGGTTACTCATTGAAAAGCCAGTCCTAACTTTATTTTGATATGTCTCAAGTACCATAGTTTGTAATACTACAGTTTTACCAGAACAGTAGTCACAGACACAAATCTGAATCATTTTCCCTACGTTTTGGCAAGCTGTGAAACAGTCTTGTTACATCAAAAGGTCTAGTATAAATATTTAAAATCTGCAAAGAAATTATCCAAAATCAATGAAAGACTTAACCAGTGTAAAGTATAAATATATACCTTGAAAATTGTTGGGGTTTATATATATATGTATTCTATATTCTATATAATATAGATTATATCAAGGTATGCAAATGATGTACTTTCTATACTGTTTTCTAAAACTATAGAGTAGCCAATTTCATAAAATTCACGAAAATAAGGAAAAATATATTGCAAAACAGGGAACTATTTATTAGACTTACTAGAAACATCAAATTTTCAGTATTCTATCCCTTCAATTTTACTAGGAGTCAAGTAGCTAAACCATTATTTAATTTAAGTCCATAAAAGAAGGTAAAAGAACTAAAAAGAAGATTGTGGCAGATTCCACATACTGTATCAATGTTTGTGGAGGGAAAGCAGACTAGCAATCTTCCTTAACTAGTTGTGTTATGCCAATATATTGGCTTTTATATGTTCCTGTGCATTTACATTCTAGAAATCTATTAACTGAAAAACAAATCTAGTGACTCAAAGATCAGGCGATGCAAAGACTGCTTATTTTTTAAAGCAAGCGAATAAATTCAGATTCCCCAGAAGTGCTTTTGAAGATTATTGTTAAATTATTATCATTAAAAACAGGTAAAGGAGAAATAGTGAACACATACTTGTTTTTCAGTATGTGTATTCAATATATTTGTTTTTAATTTACCTTCAATATCTTTATGATTGTGATAAAGTGTTTGATCAATATCTGTTCACAATGGCTCGCAGTGTCTAACAGGAAATGCCTTGAGGAGGTGGCAGCTTGTGGGGTTTTTTTTAATCTTTTTGTTTTGTTTTGTTTGCTGGTTTTTTGGTTTGTTGGGGTTTTTTTTTGGAATGAAAGGTAGGGGATTAAATCTGCTTCTAGGGTTTGATAATATTTTGTAAAGGCTTGCAAGTTAGGAACTTTCCAAGCTGTGGAAAAGGCTTCAGCTACAGGGAGCTAATATTTGTTGGCTTTGCTGTGTCAAAGCCCTGGATTGAAGTTGAGAAAACAAAAGCCTCACCAAACTGAAGCCCTAGAGGCAGAGGAACAAAGAAGCCTGTGAGCTGGGATTGATTACATATGGTTTGGAGAGAGGGAGGAAGGTGGCAATCTGTAGGATCCCTGTTTTGAGACACCTGTATAGTGAATCTAGATGACAGGGTGCTTTCTGGGTAAGATGGTTTTTGAGCTGAAGGGACAAAGGGAGCTACTTGGGAGTGAGAGAAGGTACAGAACCCAATTATTGTGCTTTAGTCAGCTAACTGGGCCTGCTGAAGACTATGTGGTAAGCGAGACAGATTCTGAAGTCACGCAGGTTATTTTGTGCTGTTAGAGAAACCAACATCTCTCAGAGATGCTGAGTTTTACTATTGTGTAAATTAGTATTAGAATCTAGGATCTAGGAGGATTTAGAGGGAAAAAAAAAAGGAGAAAAAAGAGATCCGGCACCACTGTTATAATGCCAGTAATGACACAGGGAGGGGCATGTCAGTTAAAATGCATTATCAGCCCACACCTTGCTGATCCCATTGGCTTTTAAAGAAAAGTAAAGCCTGAATCACAGTCTCATAATATTTCTTTTTCTACCAGCTGCTAATGACCATATTTGATGACACGCTGTGTATTCATGGAAAATAGCTTTGTATGAAACATATTCTTACCATCTCTTTTGATAAATGGTATAATTTTACAGTTTAATATTAAAGTATTATAAGATGGTTTCAACTTTTGGGATACAATTTAGGATATTTCTTTGCAATATGAGTATGATGTATAAAATATGTAAGTGCACAGCTCTTTCATGCTAAGCGATTACTTTGGCTATTGTAATTAAAAATGCACACCCAGAGTGCATGAAGTACCAAGTATTCACAATAGAATGAAGATATGAGAACAGAACTGAATTTTTAAATGACGCCAAAATAACTCAAACTTATTCAAAGAAAGAATTTCAAGGTTAATGCTTCATGTAAGGCATTTGTACCAGAGAACTTTTCCAGCACGTATTTACTAGACTCAAGAACAGAAACCAGGAACAAAAGTGACAATCGAAGAATCCTTAATTTTTTTAATTCATGTTAATGTAACAGTTATTCTAAAGGCAACTGTAGCTTTTGTTTCTGTAAACAAAGTTAATGAATTACAGGTTAATGGAAAAACAAGGAAGAAAGGCTATATTCTTACAGTGATAGATGGGAATTTATGGACTTAACTCCTATTAGTGCTAACGGGAGTTAAGGACAAAATCCCCCTATATCATGATGAGATTTTGTGGATGCCCAGCTTGAACAGGTGGATAAAGCAACTCAGTTTTCAGCACTAGGCCTTGAGGTACTAGAGTATTTTCCATGTTGTGTGTGACAACTGGGACTATAAACTGCTGGTTGTTTTTCATGAAGAATCTTGGAGATTTTATTCAACATTTAACATTTTGTTGTTGCTGTTGTTTGTTACTGAAAACATTTGTTTGTGGATTTATGTATTGGCAAAGAGTACCAAAGTGTTTAAGTATCATGTCTTGGTCTTTTGTTCAACTGAATGGCAAAAACCCACCAAAATTTAGGAAGACGATCAGTTTTTTCTTTGCAAAAGTCTGTATGCAGTTCTTTTCAATTAACTTATTTTGTAGGTGTAGAACTGCATCTTCAAGCATCACAAAAATAGATCAGCAATGAGCAGTCTGCTTTAAAATGAGAAAGCCTGTTGTCAGTCTCGTCCTGCGGCTTTTCTACTTGAGCTCAGAATGCCTGTCTTCAGCATGTGCCATAGTCTAGAAACACTGTTCTTGGATGCTGGGAAACTTGAGATATTTGTCTGCTGGCAATAAGTGAAAAAGTTATGTCTGGAAACCTTGACAGCATCACACAGGTCTGTAATTAGTCATAAGTTACCCTTACAGATCGGTATTAGGATCCAGATGATCTGTTTATATCAGTAGGGAAAGTTAAATGGAACCAGCAGTCTTTATTTCTGACTCATACATTTATTCTCCATATTACATAAAGATCCCATTGAATTTCAGCTACAAGTTCCTGAAAGTGTTACAGAATTTGGCTGTGACTCAGACACCAAGCCTTACTGGGATAAATATAAAATCTATTCCAATTCATCTTCTTCCAAAAAATCTTGAAATAAATTATGGGTCACAGTCACAAAAATGAATTAAATTTACAAGTCAGAACACCTGAAAGGGGAATTTTAGTATTTGATTGTGAAAACCTGGTATATTAGATTTCTCGATTCCGCTTTTAAAGCATCCAGTTTTTGCAAAAAAACCATACCTTTACTCTGTTTGTGCCCATTACATGACTGCTGTCAGTGAAAACTATCAGTCTGAACTTCTGTTTTACTGTAGATACTTGCTATTATCTTTTCAGACCTATGACATGTTTGTGCACAGAATATAGGCCTTTTCAGTTCCTGCATCACTTTTAAATTTCCATTAATGCTGCAAACACATACTGAGTTGGATCCTCTGTGGCAGTACTCTCATCTAAGGCTATCAAAAATGTCCGAGACATTTTCAAGCAGCTTTTCATCATTACAGCATCACTTATTCTAGACTGTAACTTCGCAGTCAGTCTAAAGATGTTGACTGCATGAAATATTTTCCTTTCATACAGAAAGTTTCAGTTCTTCATAAATCATTGAAAGGATATTTAGAAAAGGGAGGTTTTAAGACTTGGAAGCAAGAACTGACTGTTTTTCCAGTATTTTCTCAGGCAAATGCACTTTGTTGTTAGGTGGGATTGCACTGTATCTCTAAAGCTTTCAGCAGACTTTGGCCTCAAGACAATATCTAAAATAAACTTCAGACTTACTCTTGAGTTGGTTTGCTGCAGTGACAAACAAAAAAGTTTAACTTCATTTTTAATAAGATTATTCATTCTTTACTGACATATCACGATTCATAGTTTATATGTCTGTTTTTCTGTATATCCGTGTTGAATATACTGGCTTTCAAACATGAAATATGTGGAAACCATCCTGTAACTGAGCTTCTTTTTCAAATAACATTATCACACTCTGTTAACCAAGGAACGAACACTATTGCTCCCTAACTCACTGGAGGGCTGCTTTTGAAAACAGTTTTAAAACCACTGGAGGGACCAAGGAAAGAAGCCTACTACCAGCTTCTGCAATGGTCATCAACTTCAGCAAAGGTAAAGTTGCTGGTGATTTTTAAAGACCAATTTAAGTAGCCATTTTTTCTGGTCCAAACCTAAACCAAACATGAGTCAAAATTATTTTCTTCACTGCAAAGTTCATTTTCTGCCCAAATTCCTGAAATTTAATTCTGGAATGATCCAATCCAAACACTGTCTATTATTTTTTAATTTTTTTTTTCTGAATCATATATAAATCATCAAAGGAATCGAAAAGGAAAAATTTATATTTCCTTTACTTTGTCAGAGTCATCAAAGGAGCCCAAAATGCTGTAGTTATTTCCTGAGAAAAATCTGCAGTATAGATGCCAGGAAAGAATACAGGAGTATTCAGATCTTATAACACAGAAAGAGAAGGTTAGGAAAAAGTATAGAATAGTACAATCATCCTCATAAACTTCCCAAAGGCCAGTAGATAAGTACAGTGAGATTATTTCTGACTTGTGGTGTAAGGATGAGTTTCAGTGTAAATAGGGAACCAGATTTCCCGAGATTTGGCAATTCAGCTGTTGGTACCTGATAACCATCATGTGCAGTATTATCTGTACTAGCCTCTTCTCTGCGTAGTGTTAACCAACCTATCCACCTGCTGCACCATCTATTACAGTTTATCAGCAAATTAGATGCTTAACCCTCATGTTTTTATGCACAGCTCAAGTTGGTCTCATTCTTAATAGGCACCTAAAGCCACCTCTTTTCCTTAACACCCAATAGTGATATACAATATGCACCCTTGATCAGCTGTTGCAAGTATTTGGTGCCATGCCACATCTTGTAACTCGGTTAGATGGACAGGAATTGGCTGTGCTACCACTGTCTAACTTTTCCTTGTTCCTCTCGGCTTCATTATGCTATTGCACTGTTGTAATATCATCCAGTAGACTAAAAGTTTCAGAGCAGAACTGCATAAAACAGTATTTTCCATTGCTGCTTATAAACCTGACCAATTTGGAGCTCTTTTTTTGCATACTATAGAACTTCCGTACGGCATGGAAAATATGCTGTATCAGGGCAGGGTGATATGAAGCTGTCTGCTTAGAATGCAAGCTCATCAGGGGGATTTGCATGGGTTCATCTGGACATATAACAAACTGGACAGCTGCAGACCCACTAGAATGTGAAAAACCTCTGTCTACTCCTGAGCCTATAGCCCAGGATCAGGGTGTCAGAAGCAAGTTAATGATAAAATGAAGGATGTTAAATAATCTGTCTTTCAGACTCACACAATAACAATTTAATGACTTCTCTGTGCCTTGATAGAAGGGAGTTAATTGTCAAATAGGGAAAAAATATTGAGTGGTTTTTTGTAATCTTGAAACTATAAAGTGGCCTTTATTGCATGTTCGCTTTTCTGAGATAAGTATTGTGCAATGTAGATATTTGTCTGTCACGTCAGTATTAACACATTACTATATCCACTGCACAGAATTTTTCAGCATATTTTCACCAAAGAAAGGTACATATTTCCTTGCATTGAGACAAACAACTAAAAAGGAATTAGGAAAAATATTTGGTGAAATGCTTCAGCATTAAGCTTTTAATGTATACAAGTGAACACTCCTTTCAAGCACTTTATTTAAAAAGAATAGGTAGAATAGAATTTAAACAGAAATACTCACTTGAAGATGAAGCTAATGAAATTAAAAAGCTGTGACTTGTAAAGAAGAGTAATTATGATGGTTTAAAGATGTGTTAATGTACGTTAAAGCACATTTTATTTGTAAATGTAAGATAAACTTATTAGTGTATTAGAGTACAAAAAGGTGTATCACCTGCTTCTTAACAACATTCAGGGTAATACAGTTCTTTAGAGACTGAGTCAAGAAACACACATCAGCAAAAATGTGCCAGGAAGAAGTAAGGGACCTATGCTTTTGAACGTGTTAATTGTCTGCACTGTTATAATTTGCCATTAGGTCTCTCAGTGAGTGTCCCTTTCAATAAACTTTTAGCACGTGCATTATGCTAAGCATATTAATACATACTTAGTAAATACTGCTGTAAATCTGGATTAAGACCAAAGTGTTGTTCCTGACCTTTTAAATTCAGAACACCTTGCAGAAGTTGGTCCATCATATTTACTAGAATAAAAGGCTTTTTGGTGTGGCCTACTATCTATCCTTTAGCCTCACTATTCTGTAGCCTCTGCTTCATGTATTCATTACTGTGTCTGTAAATATTTGTAGCTGAAAATGTTGGCATTGGTGTTATTCTTACCCTGTAAAACTGAATAGTATATCTTTATTGAGATAACAGGTTAAAATGGACTTAAGTTAAAATGGAATTTTGCC
>JANHGB010059695.1:0-19835 GCA_026283785.1 Coracopsis vasa | reverse complement strand
CTCTATCTGTGTGAGCTTCTGCAGCTTCCTCAACCACCTTACTCTGCTGTCTCTTCCTCTGCAGAGCAGGAGGAAAGAAGACCCATAGCTTTGCACAAAACCCCAGTTGTGTGGGGCCAGGCTCCTGGTGCAGGGAGCTCAGGGTGCTACTTTCAACTGCCTCGGGCACCATGCTAGTCTGAGGTGTCCCTGCCCATGGCAGAGGGTTGGAACTTGCTGATCTTAAGGCCCTTTCCAACCCAAACCATTCTTGTGCTTTTAGCCCCCACAACAGCAAGTCTCAAGCTTTCATTGCGCACAGTAAACCAGGTTTACTTCCAGCCGTTTGTTTTAACTCTGGCAGGGTCACGAGCACCCCCCGCCGCGCTTCGAGGCCCCCCCTCAGTCTGGCAGCGGGTGTCACCGCCCCGCACCTTAGCGACACCGAACCCCCAGGGAAGAACGGGAGAACGCTCAACCGGGGGCGGAAGTGTCGTCATAGGAAGGCTTTCTCTCCTCCCACAGTGGAGGAAGGACGGGCTCGAAGATGGCGGCGCCGGAGGAGCGGCTCGTGTCGGACGGAGAAGGCAGTGCGCTGGGCTCGGCGCGGCTCTCCCCGCCCACGGTCTCGGAGTCTCACGACTGTCTGGCGCCCATGGAGCTGCCTCCTCAGAGCAACACGCTCATGGGGTTGCCCATCGTGGCGATCGAGAACATCCTCAGCTTCCTGTCCTACGATGAGATAAGCCAGCTCCGCCTGGTAGGGAACGGGGGGCGGCGGGGCGTGGGTCTTACAGCAGCCGGGACCCGGGCCAGCCGGGGGATGCCTCCCCATTGCCCTGGTGCCGCCGGCCCTGGGGCGGGAGTAGCGGCGGGAGGAGGTGGGAAGGTGGTGGCGGCCCCGGCTGCCCCCCGCAGGGCTGCTGCTGTCGCCGGTGGAATGGGGCTTTCTTCCTTCTCTCAAGCGGTTCCCCAGCCTCGGGTATGGGGGTGATGGGCGTGTAGGTGTGTGCTTTCATTCAGGCTTTCGTAAACGTCTTTTACCGTGCCCTGCTGCTTTCGTTCCGTTCGTCCTCTGCGAGAAGCTACTGAGCTGCTGAAGGCTTATTTCTCCTGGCGACTGCTTTCCTCGGGGGTCCTGTGTATTGTATTTCATGCCTGTGTGTTTATTTTTACGTGTAGAGCTTAAACCTGTAAGTGTAGGAGATGGTGAGCCTGTTCCTCCAAAGACTCTGCTTTATCTAGGAATCAATGTGGAGTTAAAAAGAAGATGTAAAAAACCCCTTGTATGCCTGAAAGGCTGCCTGCTTCTTCCAGTTGTAGTAGTAGATCTAATAAAAGATACTACTTCTACCTCTGAACTTTAGAATGCAGGAAAAAAAAAGTGCAGCTGTCAGTGAGGAGATCAGTGTGTATCAGTCTTTAGCTGCTGGCCTGAGGAGCCTGATGTAAAATATGACATATGATAAGCTGCTATCTTATGGAATTTCTTATGAGATTGTAAATGTAATAATAGGGAATTAATGCATAGCTTATGTAACCCTCAGTAAACTTGGATGTACTGTTTCTATTTTAAGAAGTCTTATTAGCCTAAAGTGGATAATATTGCAAGCATATTTCTGCCGAGAATTAGACTATGTGTGTCCTGGACCAGCAACCTGAAGTGTTGCATCTTGACTGTAACTTTAAACTGAAAGCTCTTCAAACAGAAAATCTGTTCTTACTCGTACTGCACCAAGTACACCAGTACCTAAATATTTCTAGCATGCTGTCAGTCTGCTAAAGACTTTTGCTGCTTCTGTGAAAGTAGGTAGTAGAGCTGTGAAAAAGATGTAACACTGTCTTCTTGGATTGCAGCCACTGCTTTTGAGTACTTCCAATTTGAACAAAAAGAAGTAGGTATGTTTGGGTATGCTTAGTGCTGGATGGTCAGTATAGCAGCGCTAGGCACAGCCCTTTGCTGCAACTTTCCATTGCACTTTATAAATTGTGGTACCCGTGGGAGCTGTAACCAGTCAGTAGAAGGTTTTTTCCTTTTCTAAGTTAATGTTTGTAAGCAATGCTTTGTCAGCAGTGAAGCTGAGAATGGGAAAGATGGTGGTCTCAGGGCTAAACCAGCTGGTTGAGCTCTCAGTGCTTCTTGAGACGTAAAATAAAACATTTCTATGCTCTCTTGTGTAGCACCTGCAAGTTCATTTTTCCAGATGGCTGCCCATTTCATAAGTTTCAGAAATATGCAGACCCAGATTGGATAAATACCAACTTTGACACACAGAGAGAACAATACTAGATGTAAAATGAAGGAAACTATTCAGTTGGTCTTTCTCTATTTTTAGTTTTTGAGTCAGTGGCAGCCAAGAAACTTAATCTCCATCCAGTTCCTTACTGTTCCCTTAAGCACATCAGAAGGCATTATGAGTGTTCTTCTGAGAAGAAAGCACACTTGTCTTTGTTAACCAGCTATAATACAGAGAACCAAAGCTCTTCTGGTTTGACCTAGTCGAAAGTACAGCTCATAACCACATAAGCCTGATCAGCTAGGGCTTTTGTGTGGCCATTTAGAACCAAAGGTGTTCTCTTAGCAGCTCACTGAGAGGAAGAAACTGGGTGTTTTGCATAATGCCAGATGAGGTTGACAGAGTTAAGGTGGCCTTTAAATATAACAATGCCCAGGCATAAATTCATAATGAAATTTCATCACTTTCAGATTTTGAAAGGCTACAAGTAATCCTGGGAGGCATTTGTGTATTCCTGCTCTTAAGATCTGTCTTCCGCAACAGTAATTTTTTCTTCTCTATGAGAACTGACTTGAGCTGCTTATCAAAGATGAATGGGTGTATCTTATAATGAGTAGTATTCTGCAAAAGATACCTCACAGGACCAAATTAGTTGAATGACAGGGATTAAATTACTTAGGTCTCATACATATTAAAAATGTGTCCAAAAGCTGCTTCATTAACCCTTAGAATGTAGTAATCCTTGGGATAAAGCATCTTGAGGAAGGTAGGAAGATACGATCCAGGACAGCAATCAGCCTAAACGAAGTTTCTTCAAACTTGTAGACACAAAATGTGGATTCCCTAAACTGATCACTTGGATGCATTCTCTGTATCCCAGCATTGAAGGAAATGGATGTCCTAATCTCTGTCTTTTTCTAGAGTACTGTAGATCTCTGATGAAAGAAAAATAATCTTTAAATTGAACTGGTGTTAGATCTGTAGTGTGTACAAGGTGGCAGACTAAGGAGTTGACTGGGTGGGAGGACAGAACATTGGAACATTTTCAGATGAAAATAGAGGTAGGAACCTTCATTGTTTATATTGAGCATGATGAGGAGCATAATCTAAGGCTTAAGATCCATCAGCCTTTTTCTGTTACCAAAGGCCAAGGCAAAGAACATTTCCTGCTGCTGATTGCTGTCAGGCAAGGCAAGACCATGGGCCCCTCATTGTGCAAAGGAGCACTTGCTTTCCTGAGCATAGTGCTTTCTGCTCTTCCTGGTGTTACTGCATTTAAAAACACAAACTAAGCGCTACTGGTTAAGCAGTGAAGTAGATCTAAATTAATGGAGACTGAGCAATAGGTATTCAAAATGCAGCCTTGTCTGAAATTATGCAGTTCTTGAGTTACCAAAATTTGTTCAGAGAAAGTGAATGAGGGGAAAAGCAGTGGCATTTTGCTTTCATCCTTTTGAGTATGTATTTAATCTACTTCCCCATATATGTTATCGTAAAAGAAACACAGAAAACCCAAAAGATCCTGATGTCTGAAGCTGTGATGTTCTGGATGAGCTGCAGCATAGTACACTGGTGTGGAAGCCAGCTCTATTCCAGCTTTTGAAGGCTTCTTTTACTTGGATTTTTTTCTTTTTTTAATGACTTAAAGAAGCTCTGGAATTTTTACCTGAGTGGATAATAATGATATTTTTATATTCAATTTTTATTCCACTCACATGTCTGAGCTTGGAAATACACTTCCATTGAGGCTGTTACTACAGCAAGCATGATTAAAAACCAGTCTACAAACTCTTTCCATGAACACTCTAAGAAGAAGGTTATGGATTCTGACACACATCAGAAATGTCTTGGATTCTTCAGCAAACTTGTGCTTCTTTTCTGCAGAGCACAAATAAGGACTCAGAGCCTTTGGACAGCATGGATTTCATCTTCCCTTAGTTGCTGCAAATCTGTATTTATGAGCATTTCTATTTTAAAGCTTCTTGCTGAAGTCATCAACATTTTATCACTTATATTTTACCCTAGAAAGGCATTATGAAACACTGTGTCTGTGTAGCCTCTATGGAGAAAAACATATATTGAATCTAAATACATTAGGATATTTTCATCTCTGTTTTGATCCCAGGTGAAGCTTGGAAGAAGTAAGACATGCTTGAGGGAAGGGAAGCTGGTAGAAGTCGCTTAGTAGATTGTGTCAGTTAGTTTGTTTACTAAAAGAGGTATATTGTTCCTAGAAATATAGATGCTGTATAGTTTAAATGAGGAACCATGAACCAGCTGAGCATTAAGAGACGATTGATAAAATAAATTACAGACGAACATTCAGTTTCTGGTGGTACCTGTTACCTGTTTAGTGTTTGGCTTCTAGACTGATTATGGACACGAATATGGGTAATGTCCAGAAATGGGAGCAAAGCATTACCCATTTGCTTGCATTACACAGCATTAAGAAGAATAAAAATACCCAGTGTTTAAAAATCTAGTGCATTTCGTATTACCCATTGGGACTTGGTGTCTTGGATGTGGGAGGCCTTCAGAGCATGGAAAGGTCCTTCCTGCCACCAGATGTCAGTATGCACATGGTTAAAACTACTGATTCCTCAGAATTTGTACTTAATAACATATTGAGGATTGTTTTCTTTTTTGTGCTGAACAGTTGCATAGCTAACATAGCCTTTGTGTGGGTGCTAGTTCCTGATTCAGCGGTTTGACAGCATTAGTACTACAAGTATGCTGTGAAGTCTTGTACTCAAAATGGTAACAGGTCAAGGCATCCCTAATGCAGCTAATACCTCAGAAGGAACATGACAATTTCCTTCTTTCTGTAGTTGAAGGGCCAGCATTATTGTTTATACTCTGGAGATGCTTTAGCTGATTCAGTGAATGTGGGGGAGAGTGCTGAGACTGTGCCTCTGTAGTTAGCCTGTCTCATTCTTCTCCTTTGGCTATTGACAAGGAAGGTCTAAGACAAAGGAGCACAGACAGATTCACAGCAATTGCTTAAAGGTCCATTAATACAGATCTGTTTGAAAATGGTCAATTCTTACTCACAGAACTTATACTAGCTGTGACTAGAAGACTCACTGAAAGTAGAACTTTCAGTAGTGCCTTCCATATAGACAGAAAATAATTGTAGGCTTTTCTGGGAGAACTGAGAGTCTTCTTCCTCAAGGAAGGAAATGGATGTCCTAATCTCTGTCTTTTTCTGTTTATACCTCAAGGTATAAACTTACATAAACTTTAAAATCATGAAGTGAGTAGTTTATGAAGTGTTTATTTAAAAAAAAACACAACAAAAAACAACAAACAAAAAAACCCCAACCAAAGCTAATCCATTAGAAAGTGGGGTCACTGTGGGAGTTGTGCACTTCAGTAAAAACCAACCCAAAAACCAAAACCACAAAGAAACTCAGTAGAAACAATTTCAAAGGGCAGTTGTTTTCACTAACCTCACTCACCTTCAGACTTGAATTGCTATTGCTTTAAACTTTTATATGAGTTGGCTTTGTCTTATAACTCGTTACATGGCGAAGGTTTAAATGTAGCGGTTTATTGCCGTTTTTTTTTGTTGCAGCTATTAATATCCTTTCTCCCTGCATCTGTTGAGAAAAATTGAGACATATTGGTACCCAACATGGTAAATAAAGGAATCTGTTAAACAGAGAATAAAATACATTATACACAAAGGAATGTTGTTTCACGTGCAGCATATTGCATAAATGTTTAAATTTAATTGTGGCTATCTTCAAAAACATAAGCCTTAAATGCTGAAGGAAACCCATCATGATTTCTTGCTTTTAAAAGCTTCTTTTGTGAGACTACAAAACATTAACTTGATTTACCAGAATCACTCTGGAGACAATGTTAAAAGCCAGGTACAGGCATTTGCAACTTCCATTAAAATTGTATCTGCTTATATATGGGTGGTATCTAGCCTCCTGTCTCTTGTTGAGCAGTATCAGGAGATAATGATATCAGAGACTGTGAACTGCTTGGAACATAGCTGCCTTTTTTTGAGTATCCTTGTTACAGAGCCTTTTTAGAGATGGTGATGCCTTAAGCTTAACTACAGTTTCTGCTTCTTGAAATGTAGAAAAAACAATAAGAGAATCTTTTACCACCCAGCGAGTATGGATAAGGTAATAAGAAAAGTGACTTGTGGCCTTAATTGAGCATGAAGTTTTTCTTTTTACTTAAATCCAGGTTTGCAAGCGAATGGACTTGGTTTGCCAGAGGATGTTAAATCAGGGATTTCTGAAAGTGGAAAGATACCACAACTTGTGTCAAAAGCAAGTTAAAGCTCAGCTTCCAAGGTATGTACCAGTTCAAACTGCACTTATATTTAAATGGGCTAGATTCTTTTAAGCAGAGTATTGGAAAGGAATTTGTTGCTGGCTAATTCTGCTTATTTATATATTGAAAAATTGAGTCACAGTTGGGTTTATTTAATTTTTTTTTTTTTCCAAAAGCACCTTGACCTAAGATCTAATTAGAGAATAATGGTGTGGATGAATGTAAGTTGTCATATACTATGTACAGGAATATTGGAAAGTGTCTGTGGTGTTTTAAACAGAGAAAAGAGTAGATATGTGTTACTTTCCTCTTCTGGCAAATCAAGCAAGGACTCCTAGAAGTGAATAAAGGGCATTCTTTTTCAGACTGACTCCCTTTATTTATGATTTATCTATGACTGCTTGAAAAAAACCAGCAAATTTTTTTCAGTGTCAAGGATTAAACAGGGAAAGGGAGTGAAGTTTGACATCTGAGCATTACTGGGAGCTAGTTTCTCACTTAAAGCAATGTTTTTTTCTCCTCTTTATGGTGAATTAAATGTAGCTACTGCTGTGTCCTATCAGATTTCTCAGAGTGAAGAGACTCAATGCTGTTTATTGTAGAGATCCTTTGTCAAAATAACTTACATCTCAACCTCAATTTTGTAGCAGGCACTATTAATATATTAAATTTGTCAGCTGCATTGAAGTATTAACTGTAGGAATACGGAAGGATAAAAATATTCACACCGACTTAGTGTCTACTGCTAGTTAGTAGTGAAAGTTTGGTTTTAAATAGTCCTAAATTACATACGGAGTTTATGGATCACATAAAGTGATTATTTAGAGAAGAAATTCTGTCTCAGTGTAGTATGCTATTACTAGCTGGTTCTCAATCCACAGCAGGTTATTTCCAGACAGAACTAATGTTAGTGGTTACTTTTTCAAACCTCAGAGGGCTTTACAGGTGAAGTTAACTTGAGTGATTTTACTGTTTCATTTTGTTGACTCATTGTTAAATCTGTGTCACTTAACGGTCTGTCTTCTAGACGGGAATCAGAAAGAAGAAACCATTCATTAGCACGTCATGCAGACATCCTTGCTGCTGTAGAAACAAGGCTCTCTCTGTTAAATATGACTTTCATGAAGTATGTGGATTCCAATCTCTGTTGCTTCATACCTGGAAAGGTAAAACATATGCTTTATTAAGTGAATGTATATCAGTGTTTAAAAAATATGGTTGTGTAACTTAACTTGGGACAGCTGGGACAAACTTATATAATGTATATGTGAAACTGTGTTTCATAACTTGCAAACAAACACACAAACTAATGCTCTGCCATAACAGTCTGGAATGAATGAACCAGACTATATCTAAATATTAATTATTTTAAACACGATTTCAATTTTCCTTTAGGTTATCTCTTAATTCTGATGTTTGAATTGTGGCATATTCATCTTATACAACCTTTTACAAGAAACACATGATATGTAGGGTTTAATTCTCAATTTTAATTCCACAAAATGGCTGGAGCCTAGGTCATCAGAAGGTGCAGTAATTTGGACTACACGTAACACTAAGCATGCAGTCAGTCAGGAAGATTTTAGGCACCTTTCTTAAGGATTTGAGTACTTCAGATTATTTGAATTAAGGTATTTAGTATGGGGAAACATTGTGCAGTATTGCAGTGGATGGAGTATTTTTGTACAGTAGTCGAAATTAGTTTTAATGTGCTAAAAGTGTGCTAAATATGACTACTACTGAACAATTCCAGTGTTTCCGAATAATACCTCAACATAAAATATAAATTGTGCAAGGGAGATGTGCATCAGAGATAGCACTGGTTTATAAGATGTGATAATGGAAATGCTCAGGGGAATTGACAAAATCATGATCTGAGGAGGACTGGTAGCTCAGGGTTGAAACAAGATCTGTGAACATTAGCCTAATGCTCTATTCATTGATCTTTCCATTTGGAAATGGTGGATGGTATTAATTCTTCATGGGCAGATAACGGAATTGCACTGGGCTGAGTGGAGAACTTAGCTGTTGGGTTCAGGTGAAGCATGGCAGGCATTTCTGCAGTACAGTGGGATAGACTGTTGGCATGAAATGCATTTTTATCTTGAAGAGGAGGTAACTTGATTTCTTGATACTCTTGGTGACTTGATATTTAATTTTAAATCATTATAATTTAAGATATGCTTATTTGACTTTATATTTTTATATATGCCATGTATTTTTAAAAATGTAATATAAAATTAAACTTAAGTCCTTGATTCTCACATGATAAATGGAATACTTAAAAGAAATACTGCCTTACTTTTGTGAAGAGTACACAGAAAGGCAATACTCAGCTAGACCTGGGGTGTGCAGGTGTTGGGCAAGTGAGCTTGCCAGCCATTTCCCTTGTGTGTACCGAGTCATAAGGACCTTGTTTGTATTTTGATACAACAGCTAAAAATGGGGTATGTGTATGTGTGTTATTTACTTAGTGTATGAGCTTACTCTGTCGACAGATTCAAGGCTAAGAGTTCACTTACAGTCTAGTTCCCCCACGAAACTTTGTTTGAATGAAGCTGCCACAGAACTGTCAGGAAGTGTCTAACTGTGTTAGAATATGTGAATCCTGATTTGAGGTTTGGCATACTGTGTGAGGGTTCCTGGTGATATCAGAGTGCTGCTGAAACATTTTCTATTGAGGATGCTTTAAGGATGTTATTGCTAAGGGGATATAGAGTGGATTAAATTAGAGAAGTCTTTGGTAAGCTCATTGTGTGATGAGACTTTTGTCTAGCTTTTGCAATTTTTTAGCTAAGCTTCCCTTATTAAAACAGAAGATGCAACTGTAATATCTGACCTATGGTTCTAAGTCCTTAATATCTGTGCTCTTCAGGAGATTCTTCAACCATTCTTAGCCCAGTGTCAGTAGTTTTGGTACTAAGAGACCAGCACCCCTATATTGACCTATCTTACAGCCTCATGCTATAATTCATAGATTAGCAAGACATAGATGTCTCTCTCTATCCTACCAGAAGGGCTTGCTTATCAAACATATTAAGAGGGTGCTTATGTTCTCTGCCAGTAGTGGATTGATATTTTGTAAAGTAATATATTTTGGACTTAATCAGAATTTGGAATATTTTGGGTGTATGCAAGTGGACTCGGATAAATATTTGCATCAGTTCACACTGACATAATTCTTGCTACTCCATTCATCTGTTTCATAACTTACCGTGGAAGTCACTTGCTTCAGGTTCTCTAGAAAGAAATTACTATGCTCTACTGAGTATAGATTACATAAGTCAAGTATGGATGTAGTGAAACAACATTTCACACAATGAGCCTCATTCCATGAGTTTGAAGAGAGTTGTTATGACAGATCAAGTGAAGAGCTTCTCTGATATATCACGAACAGCACTTCATTTCAAAAAGCTGATCTAGAACTGAGCACACGGTGTATGCAATAGTTACGTAGTAAAAGCCCCTGGATATGCCTTCTAGAATGGTCTGAAATAATCTTGCTTTTACCATAAAATCCTAATTCTTCTTAAATGTTTTAGGTAATAGATGAAATTTATCGTGTGCTAAGATATGTAAACTCTACAAGAGCTCCTCAGAGAGCTCATGAAGTTCTCCAAGAACTAAGGGACATTTCCTCCATGGCTATGGAATATTTTGATGAGAAGATTGTTCCAATACTGAAAAGAAAGATGCCTGGGTCAGATGTATCAGGACGGCTGATAGGAACTGCCCCAGGTATTAATTCCAACGTAACATCTATTTTGTTCTTCTGTTAAAAATTACAGCACTGCATTTTTTCAAAGCTCCCTCCCTTAAATGTGAGCTTTATTACATAAACATTGATGACACTTGTTTCTTAGGAATGCTAACTGAAATTCATTTGCTTTGAAATTTAAGGAGCCTTTGTACTACCAAAAGAACAGTCACTTGAATGTATGTTAGAATTCTGCATAGTGTGTATTCATGAAACAAATGCTTTTGTGCCACCAATGAATGAGACACTATCGCTGCACTTGGTTGAAATTTGGCACATGAGATGACAACTTGATGCCTTTTATTTTTAGGACAATCAGCAGATGAATTAACCTAAGCTGCTGTAGTGCATAAAGGGCTAGAACATCCTTGTATGTGCTTCTTTTTTTTTACTTTCCTGGAGCACTAATGTATACACTAACATGCAAAACACTTATAGAGAATCATAAAAAGGCAATTCAAATAACAGTCTATAAACAACCAATTAAACTGGTCCTTCATGTACTCTGTCAGACTTTCCAGAACTTTTGTGAACCAAAGTCTAAGGTAGTTGTCTCTTATAATGGCCAAAAGCAAAAGGTTAGTACCCACATTATTTTCTCTATGCTGAACATCTTCACGCTTCTTGGGGACTGTAAAATTAATTCTCTGAAAAGATAACTTAATACAAATGAAAAATATTTACATCTTAAGTAAAAACAACAGGCTTGACTGTAGGAGCTGCTTGTTGTTTCTGGTATGTCCTGTTCATCTTTTAGCGATCAGTTTGTATACCACCTCTCAATTATATCCTGTGAGTTATACCTGAAAGTCCATTGAGTCTCTCAGTTGAGGAAGATTACCCAAAAACATAGTTGATGTCAGTCAGCTTTCCAAGGCCAAGGCTTCATGTTGCATAAGAATACCTCTCTTGTGTTGAGGGAGGAGCCAAACCCCCTTAATGGCAACCCTTGAGTGTTACGTAACGATAACTATGCTGGCATCCTAACAGAAGGAGAAGGATGTTCCTGTAGAGTGCTCTATACTGTACTCTCTGTACAGCACTTAAAAATTGCATCTTACTTGCACAGGACACTACTAGAAGAGTAAAGTGATAGACAACTTGTGGGATAAAGTGATATGTACGTTTTATGATAAAGTGATAGATGCCCTACGATAAAGTGACAGACACCTTGTACAATAGATAAAGTGACAGAGATAAATCCCTTAGGATAGATAGTGATAAATGCCTCTTGTGATACATAAAGTAATAGATGCCTCTTACGATAAAGTGATAGATGCCTTTTACCATAGTGATAAAAACCTTTACAATAAAGTGATGGATATCTCTTATGATAATGTGATAGACAATTTTACAATAGTTAAAGTGATGAACACCTTTTATGATACATAAAATGATAGAGACCATTACGACAGATAAAGTGATAGTTGCCTCTCATAGATAAAGAAATAGATACTTTTTACGAAAGATAGTGCTATACACCTCTTACAATTAAGTTATAGATGCTGTACAGTAGATAAAGTGACAGAAATTATAACATAGCTCTTAGTCTCCTTGATTTACAGGATGTTTATTAAAATCAAGAGCCCCAAGCACTAAATCCAGTTTGGTTTTAGGATTTAGGAAGCGTCGTTGTAAAAGGCGGAAAGTAAAACGTGTTCTTCCGAAAAGTAAGTTAAACAGTAGTATCTTGTTAAGTCTCAAACCACAAAAAAGTGATAGATGCCTCTTATGATAAAGTAATGGACACCTGTTATGAAAATCTAAAGTGATAGATGCCTCTAATGATACATAAGGTGATAGATGCTTCTTGTGATAGATAAGGTGATAGATTTCTCTTACGATAGCAATAGATAGAATCATAGAATGGTTAGGGTTGGAAAGGACCCCAAGATCATCTAGTTCCAACTCCTCTGCCATGTGTAGGGACACCTTGCACTAAACCATATCACCCAAGGGTCTGTCCAAGCTGGCCTTGAACACTGCCAGGGATGGAGCATTTACAACTTCCTTGGGTAACCTGTTCCAGTGCCTCACCACCCTCACAGTAAAGAACTTCTTTCTTATATCTAACCTAAACTTCCCCTGTTTTAAGTTTGAACCCATCAGCCCTTGTCCTATCACTACAGTGCCTAATGAAGAGTCCCTCCCCAGCATCTTTGTAGCCCCCTTCAGACACTGGAAGCTGTTCTGAGGTCTCCACGCAGCTTCTCTTCTCCAGGCTGAACAGCCCCAACTTTCTAAGCCTGTCTTCATACAGGGAGGTGCTCGAGCCCCCTTATCATCCTTGTGGTCCTCTTCTGGACTTGCTCCAACAGCTCCATGTCCTTTTTATATTGAGGACACCAGAACTGTACACAGTACTCCAAGTGAGGTCTCAAGAGAGCAGAGTAGGTGGCTCTAAGGGTTGATAAAGTGATAAATGGCTCAGGATTGATAAAGTGATGGACACACATAAGATAGATAAAGGATAGATACTTCTTATGATAAAGTGATAGATACCTCTTATGATAAAATGTTGGACAGGTGTTATAAAACATAAAGCTATAGATGACTGTGATAGATAAAGTGATAGATGCCTCTAATGATAGATAAGGCAATAGATGCCTCGATAGATAAAGTGCTAGATGTCTCTAATGATAGATAAGGTGATAGATGTCTCTAATGATAAAGTGGTAGATGCCTCTAATGATAGTGATAGATGCCTCTTAGGGTTGATAAAGTCATAGATACCTCTTATGATACTGATGGACACCTGTTATGAAAGATAAAGCAATAGCTACCTGTTATGAAAGATAAAGCGATGGATACCTCTATGATAAAGCAATAGATGCCTCTTATGATAAAGTGATGCCTCTGATGGATAAGGCGATAGTTGTCTCTAATGATAGATAAAGAAATAAATGCCTATAATGATAGATAGGCTATAGATGCCTCAATGATACATAAAGCGGTAGATGCCTCTTAGGATTGATAAACTAATAAATGGCTGTTAGGATTGATAAAGTGATAGATGCCTCCATGATTGATAAAGTGATAAGATGCCTCTATGATAGACAAAGTGATAGATACCTTTTATGATAGGTGAAGTGATCGATGCCTCTTGATAAAGTGATAGATACCTTTTATGATTGATGAAGTAATAGATGCCTCTAATGATAGGTAAAGTGATAGATGCCTCTGATGATAAATTGACAGATGTCTCTATGATAGATAATGTGATAGATGCCTCTAATGACTGGTGAAGTGATAGATGTTTTTTATTACAGATAAAGTGATAGATTGCACTTATGATAAATTTATGCTTCTAATGATAGATGTGGTGATAGATGCCTCTAATTATAGATAAGGTGATAGATATCTCTTAGGATTGGTAGAGATAGATGCCTATAATGATAGATAAGGCAATAGATGCCTCGATGATATATAAAGCAGTAGATGCCTCTTAAGGTAGTGATAGATGCCACATAGGATTGATACAGTGGTAGATGCCTCTATAATAGATAAAGTGATAAGATGGCTCTATGATGGATAAGTGATAGACACCTCTATGATGGATAAAGTGATAGATGGCTCTATGATAGTTAATGTGTTATATAGCTCTATGATAGAGAATGTAATAGATGTCTCTACGACAGATAGGATTGATAAAGTGATAGATGGCTCTTATGATAAACTAATGCCTCTAATGATAGATAAGGTGATTGATGCCTCTAGTGATAAATGCCTCTTAGAATTGATAAAGTGATAGATGTCTCTTATTAGATTAGGATTGATAATCAATAGATGCCTTTTATGATAAAGTGGTGCCTCTAATGATAGATAAGGCAGTAGATGTCTCTAATGATAGATAAGGTGATAGATGCCTCAGTGATAGATAAAGCGGTAGATGCCTCTTAAGATAGCGATAGATGCCTTTTAGGATTGATAAAGTGATAGATGGCTCTTAGGGTTAATAAAGTCGTAGATGTCTCCATAATAGATAAAGTGATAAGATGCCTCTATGATGGATAAGTGATAGATGCCTCTTTATAGATGAAGTGGTAGATAACTCTTATGATTAACTAATGCCTCTAATGATAGATAAGGTGATTGATGCCTCTACTGATAGTGATAAATGCCTCTTAGAATTGATAAAGTGATAGATGGCTCTTAGGATTGATAATCGATAGAGGCCTCTTACAATAAAGTGATGTCTCTCATGATACATAAGGTGATAGATGTCTCCAATGATACATAAGGTGATAGATGCCCCAAAGATAAAGAGGTAGATGTGTCTTAAAACAGCAATAGATTCTGCTTAAGATCGATAAATTGATAGATGGCTCTTAGGATTGATAAAGTAATAGATGGCTCCTGTGATAAAGTGATGCCTCCATAATAGATAAAGTGATAAGATACCTCTATGATAGATAGTGATAGATGCCTTTAATAATAGATAAATTGGTAGATGTCTCTTATGATAAAGTGATAGGTGTCTCTGATAGATAATGTGATAGATATCTCTATGATCAATAATGTAATGGATGCTTCTGTGATAGGTAAAGTGATAGATGCCTCTTCTGATATATAAAGCGATAGATGCCTCTGTGATAAAGTGATAGATGCCTCTTATGATAAACTGATGCCTCTAATGATAGATAAGGTGATTGATGCCACTAATGATAATGACAGATGCCTCTTAGGATTGATAAAGTGATAGGTGGCTTTTAGGGTTGATAAAGTGATAGATAGCTCTTATGATAAAGTGATGGACACCTATATGATAAATAAAGGGACAGAAGCCTCTTAGGATGGATAAAGTAATAGACACCTTTTACGATAGTTAAAGTGATAGACACCTGTTATGATAGAGGAAGTGATGGATGCTTCTATGATAGATAAACTGGTAGATGTCTGTTAGGATAGATGAGGCGATAGATGCCTGTAATGATAAATGAAGCAGAAGATGCCTCTAATGGCAGATGAAGAGGTAGATGCCTTTTAGGATTGATAAAGTGATAGATGTCTCTTATGATAAAGTGATGGACACGTATATGATAGATAGAAGGATAGATGCCTCATATTATAAAGTGATAGATACCTCTTATGATAGTGATGGACACCTGTTATGAAAGATAAAGCGATAGATGCCTCTTATGATAGATAAATTGATAGATGCTTATGATGATAGATAAGGTAATAGATGCTTCAACAATAGATAAAGCGATAGATGCCTCCGATGATAAAGTGGTAAATTCCTCTTACGATAGCAATAGATGGCTCTTAGGATTGATAAAGTGATAGGTGCCTCCTTGATGGATAAAGTGATAGAAGCCTCTAACGATAGATGAAGCGATAGATGCCTCTAATGATAGATAAGGCAATAGATGCCTCTTACAATCATGGTAGATGGCTCTTAGGATTAAGCGATAGATACCTGTTATGATAAGGTGATAAACTTTTTTTATGATAGATAAAGTGATGGGCACCTATATGATAGATAAAGGGATAGGCGCCTCTTAGGATGGATAAAGGGGTAGACACCTTTTATGATAGTTAAAATGATAGACACCTGTTTTGATAGAGGAAGTGATGGATGCCTCTAACTACAGATAAGGTGCTGGCTACGTCTTGCGATAGATAAGGTGATAGACACCTTATGATAAAGTGGTGGATGCCTTTTATGATAAAGTGATGGGCAACTTTTATGATAGTGATAGACCCCTCATGATAAAATGATAGATGCCTGTTACGATAGATGAAGCAACAGATGCCTCTTATGATAGTGACAGATAGCTGTTAGGATTGATAAAGTGATAGATGCCTTTTATGATAGTCATAGATGCCTCTTATGATAGAGAAAGTGATGGAAGCCTGTTATGATAAGGTGATGGACACCTTTTACAATAAAGTGATAGACACCTTTTAGGATAGATAAAGTGATAGATTCCTCTTAGTATAGATAAAATGATAGACTCCTCTTAAGATAGATAAATTGATAGATGCCTCTTAGGAATAATAAAGTGATAGATGCCTCTTGTGATAGGTACCTCTTGCTATAGAGGAAGTGATAGATAGCTGTTATGATAGATAAAGTGATAGATACCTTATGATAGGTAAAGTGACAGAATTTATTCTGTAGCTTTTAGTGTCCTTGATTTGCAGGAGCTTTAGTAGAATCAAGATCCCCAAGCCCAAACCCTAGATTGATTTTAGCATTTAGGAAGAGTCGTTCTAAGGGATGGAAAGTAAAACGTGTTCATCCAAAAAGTAAGTGCAAGTGTAGTGTCTTGTTAAGCCCCAAACCACAAAATTTTAGAGCTTTAGTTGTCTACAACTAAGACAGCACAGTTTTATTCCTCCATTGAAATATATTTATTATAACTATTTTGTAATAAATAATTTATAGACATGTTGGGTTTTGACCTAACATCTGTTAACACTAAGTCTAGATGATGTCTTTATGTAATTTTTGGTACAGCAAAAGGAAGGCAGCTTATATACAGAAAATTAATGATGAGCTGTTTTCCACACTACTGAGAATCTTACATATTTTAAATTAAGCTAATTGTGCTCTGAGATACCATGTGCTCTTGTTATACACTTAAATCATAGAATGGTTAGGGTTGGAAAAGACCTTAAGGTCATCTAGCCATGGGCAGGGAAACCTCGCACTAGACCATGTCACCCAAGGCTCTGTCCAACCTGGCCTTGAACACTGCCAGGGATGGAGCATTCACCACTTCTTTGGAAAGCTGTTCCAGTGCCTCACCACTCTCATGGTAAAGAACTTCTTCCTTACATTTAACCTAAATCTCCTCTGTATAAGCTTTAACCCATTACCCCTTGTCCTGTCGCTACAATCCCTGATGAAGAGTCCCTTTCCAGCATCTTTGTAGGCCCCTTTCAGATACTGGAAGGCTGCTATGAGGTCTCCACACAGCTTCTCTTCTTCAGGCTGAACAGCCCCAATTTTCTAAGCCTGTCTTTGTGACTGTAAATCTGTTGACATGTTCACGTAACTTGCAACTAGTATTCAGATTTATGTTTGGGGAGTAGGGATAAGTAAAATATGAAAACTGGGATACAATTTCTGTCTTAAAGTTGTAGAGGATTAATTGCAATTTTCTCTGAAGTTCCAGGACCTTCTGCTGCACTGACAACAATGCAGCTATTCTCCAAGCAGAACCCTTCAAGACAGGAAGTCACTAAACTCCAGCAGCAAATAAGAGCAAATGGCACAGGCTTGACATCGCTAAAGCGTGAAATCTCAGAGCTTCGCATCAAGGTGCAAGAGCAACAGAAACAACTCCAAGATCAAGATCAGAAACTGCTTGAGCAAACCCAAATCATAGGTGAACAGAATGCCCGATTGGCAGAGCTTGAACGCAAGCTGCGAGACGTGACGGAGAGCACAGTAGGAAATTCTTCAGGGTCTGGCTCAAATGAACAATCTCCTAGAAAACGAAGGAAGACGGTTGAATCCACAGACTGTCCTAGGAAATCTAAACGCCTTCGAAACAGAAAATAACTTGGGAGTAAACGACACTTTCAGGAGGATACACTTACCTTTAGTAGCCCAAGCAGGTCTGCTTGTTTGTGACTAGCTTCATGGTGTCACTTAGGCTGCTGGTTCTTCAAAACACCACTTAGACTTGAACAGTAATTTTCTTTCATTGAGACTTTTCCCCTGCTTTCTGTATGGGTGGGCCTAATGCACAAAATCTTTCAGATTTGCAACAGTTACATACTAACCAGACCTGCTCTGTTATGTTTTGAAAGGTTAACTTTTTTTTTTGTGCCGATGTGTTTAAAGTAAACTTATTTGTGTTTATGCATATGTTCAAATAAAAACCTTAAATAAATTCAGTCTTAACTGATTAAAAAGTTAAGCGTAAAAACAAATGTCCTGTTCACTTGAAGCAAAGATCCATTTGTAAAATCTTGGTTTAGAGAACTTGAACTTTTTTTGTTAAAAGTGACCTTGTCTGGAATGTCTGAAAAGTAGTTAATACTTTTTGGGGGTCTCTGTAACAAGTAACACTGACTTCTTAAGCTCTACAGTATTGGCTATATATTTTTGTAAACTTAAAAGGAAGGGCCTCTGTCTGGTCTTCACATGCACACCCGCTGGATGTTGGTCTTGGGAGCCATATTCCACATTTGCATGGATTTATGCATGTGCAGCTTAGTCAACCTACCAAAAGCACTTGCCTGAAGTTGTTCTGAACTCTGGGAGAGAGCAGAGACCTAGAAGGCAATTTCTTTGTTCCTCAGCCATAGCTTAGCATCTGCTTTCTGACAATGACGTGGTCTCATACAGGCGAGTTTGAACCCAGGTGCTCTCCCTCTCTCACTGCCTGTAAATCACGGGTACAGTTAGGCAAAGCTGGAGAACTGAGATCACTTGATTCACAGGCCAACATTTAATCGGTATCAAATTGTCCCCACAATACCCAAGTTCAGGGGGACATGCTTGAATGAAATTCTGTATTATGGAAAACAACTATTTTGTGTGTATGTGTTCGGGGTGGGGTGGAAATTTCTCTGTAACACTGATGACAATATTTTATTGTTTCCTTATCCGAAAAGGTAAATCACTTCAGACAAAGCTTTAATTTCTTTTGCACTTCTGTTTTGAGCTTGTAACTGGAAAAGCATGTCTTGCACTGTTCAGTCTCTCTGATCACCTTAACAACCTCAGAGTTATGTACAGTGATTTTTTTTTTTCCCCCATCTGTATATTTTTGGAACTTTATACAAATACCATTGTCCTTGGTTTTCTTTAATGTACTAAACTATGTAGCTTTATCATTTGACTTATGGGGTTTTTTTAATCAGTTGCTGCTTTGTGTTTAGGTGGTACTGAATTCAAATTGGTGTGGTACTGAAAATGCAAATACTGCATTTGGAGCTAGTCAGAATCTTGCTGTTATTACCATGGGTTAAACTGCAGGTTTCTCATACGTTTTGTATGGCTGTCAGCATCACGTAGTGGTTGTATTTAAATAGGTGAACAAAGCAGAAATTGTCTGGTCAAATGTTACATGATTGTGGGGAAAGTGACCTTTTCCTAAAATTTTAGCTACAAGTTTTACTTCTAAAACATATTAGCTCATATGAGGAGTAACATTGCAAATGCCTAATATTTAGCAGACATTTAATTTTCAAATAAACTTATTGGGTAGTTTGTGTCCTTTAAAAAAAACCCAA
The DNA here is from genome assembly GCA_026283785.1 of Coracopsis vasa. Lineage (NCBI taxonomy): Eukaryota > Metazoa > Chordata > Aves > Psittaciformes > Psittacidae > Coracopsis > Coracopsis vasa. The sequence continues at coordinate 374 of JANHGB010059695.1, read as the reverse complement.
ACAACATACTGCTTAAGAGAAGCATCCAGGAAGTGATACAAAGTTATCTGAGGGAAAGGTTAAACTGTTAAAGGACTAAATTGGTTTTTTTACTATTATGGACCTCTTTAAGGTAGATGCTTGCTGTTCAGTTTAAAAGCACATACTTTTTCTTTTAGAAAATAGTCTTGACTCAAAAGGTTTGGAGTGATAGCTGTAACTGCTGTCCATCATTTGATACAAATTCATTTAATGGTCATGATGACAAATTGATTACCCAATATTTGTGGTTAAATAGGAATTGCATATACTGAAAAGGTTAATTTGTATATCTCAGTATCTTTCACTTCAGTTTCTTTATTCTAAAAGATGCAAACAGTTCCCTCCCTCCCCCC
>JANHGB010059693.1:0-13777 GCA_026283785.1 Coracopsis vasa | reverse complement strand
TAGTCATCAGCGCGCTTGTAGTAAGCGTGGGTAAAGCCCTTCCCAAAATCTTCGTTCGCGAAGTCAAGCCATCAATCTTGCCCAGACTGTTCCTTTATGTATCAATGTAAGCTTTGTTACACACTGTATGACAAATGGATTCGTATCTACCAAGAGAGTGTCTCTTAATCAGGTCAGGGCAGCAAAATGCCCACTCCAAAGGCACTTGGCACTAATAGAAATTATGCAGCTCCTGATTTAGCTAATTATGTAAATGAAGTGCTCACTAATCACCGTGACACTCAACACAAAAAATGTGTTGTCATGACCATCTACATTGGTTTTTAAGGAAATTAGCGCTGATGTAAACAAGATCTGGAGCAACAGCATATTACTGCTACCATGTTGCGAAACCACTAGTTACTCTGCAGAGCAATCTATCACTGGCAATTCTTTCTTTATGGCTCAAGAAGGAAACAGTCGGGATTAGAGCATGTAGTCAGACACTTCTATGGTGGAACACAGCAGCTAAGGACCACAGGTTTAAGAACAGCAGACTTGAGAAGTCTTCTGGAAAAGGTAAGTATTTAAAAAACCAACTTCTGTATATTTCCTTTTCTTTATTTAAGCCTCATCTTCCTTTTTAGATGTCCACTCTCCCTGTTAGTGGGGGGGACAGGGGGGTGGTTCTGCACAGTATCAATTCCTACTTGAGAGTTTCCACATGTCATCTATTGTGGCAACATGGAAAAGAAAGGAAAATTGTGATCTTCATTTATAGATCTCTGTTGAGAGCTTGCAAGCGTTGACATGGAGGAGAGAACCAAACAAATCCACTTAACTTTCTGTACCAAAATTCATATCAGATACACAACGCTATGGGCTAAGGGAACAAGAGTGGTAAGAACCTCTGAGTGGCAAGGAATTGCAAAATGAGATCAGAAAAGAAGAAACAAAAGCCTGCTAAAGACATAATCTCTAGTCAGACATACTCCTAATTTTTATTCAGGTTTTAAGAACTCCTAATACTTCAGTGAAAATAGTTTTTCAATATTCAGTTTACTGGATCGTAACTTAGTTGCAGAACCATTAGTTAATGATTGTGGTGTTAGAAGCCTTCCATATTAAGGTAGCATTATAATTAGTTTAACAGAGCAATGTGTTTATTGGTAGGAGAACACATCCAATAACACTACTCAGCAGAAATATCTAACATTATCTGTCACTGCCCTGAGTATTGAGCAATGCAATGCTTAAACAGACCCAAATTTTGTTACAATAAAAAACTGGACTGAAATTGAGAAGATTCCAGTAAAACAGATTTCTGTATAACACCTTTCCATGATTTTTTCAAGTGTTTCCTAAAAGAAAATAACAGACAAGACAGTATTTGACATCACCAGAATCATCAAGTAACATTATGTTTTTTTAGTTACGAAGTAACAACAGTTAGTTCCAAGGAATGAACTCTCAATGTCTACAAAATGCATTAAAAAAAACAAAACCAAACAAACAAACAAAACAACTTACTCATCGACAGACTGATAACATTGTCATGTACTTAAACAACTTACAAAAGTGGAAGTTTTGCATTACCAGAGATCTCCTTATAGCACTGAACTTGTCATTAGGGCAACTTGGCAGAATATATTCCTTCCTGTTGCTAAAGTCTGCTTCTAGAGAGCAGCCAAACATGCCCAAAACTGAGCAGGCTATCCCATGAAGTAGGCAGAAAAATTCTTTCTTTCCTGAAAGCTTTGAACTTGCTTCTCACAGCAAGATATGGTTTTATGGATACCTGGAGCATGAAAGAATTTTATTCTGTTCCTTTGTGAAGCGGATCTACTTTGTTAGATTGATCTTGTCCCTCTTTCTAACAGACCTTGATACTCAAAGGGGGTCCCATGTTCATATAAACCTAATTCCTGTTGTTGACATCAGCTGTGCAACTTCTTGTTGATCTGCAGAATCCATCCACTCCTCATGGGCAGGACTGAGGAGAAAAAGAGATGGGTCCCCATGCTGCTGTCCATCATTCCCAGAACCATGCAGTCAGTTTGTATACTCCAGGGCCCCTCTGGCAGTATCGTTGGTGCCCACATGGAAGAATGGCAGGGGATAATAGCATACAGGCCAAGAAAGTCTACACAGTCTTTCCACAACATCCCAAAACTAAGCCCCTGTGGCAAGCTACAAACCACTTAAGACAGCTAGTTAGGGCAACTGATGCACTTTCTCTATTGCACACAGCAGAAAAACTCTTGGAATACCAACCCACCTCTTCCTCATGGATGTCCTGCATGGCTCAGGCTAAACCAGCATATACACTCTGATGAACTGAAGCCCTAGGCTCCCCACCTGCTGTTTTGGCACTGAACCTATTCTGTAGTTACCAGTCTGCTGACAGACAAACAGACTTCCTCCTGGTGTAAGAAAACACCACCTTGCAGCCTGCATTGTCAGAAGACGTAAAAGGAAAATTTTTCACAATGAAAGTAATCATCCATTGGAATAATCTCTCTAGGGAAGCGGTAGACTCCCCAGCATTGGACACTTTTAAGATTCAGCTGGAGAGGGTGCTAGGACATCTAGTATAGGTCATGCATTGCCAAGAAAGGTTGGACCAGATGATCCTTGAGGTCACTTCAAACCTGGTATTCTATGATTCTGTGATTATATAATTTTCTAGCTTTATAATCACAGGAGAAGACCACCTCCCCCTGCTCCAGGTTCAGAGGCAGGCCCCAGGTACCCATCCACCTCCCCTGTGCTGCAGGGTATCTATGCTTTGTAGTCCCCAGCAGTGTTGAACACTTGTACAGCGTCCTTGGCCAACATTTTGGCCTTGCTCTACATGCACAGCAAACTGGCATTCTGTTGGCTGCCTTCGTTAGCTGTGTTGTCAAACACAGCCCAACACACATCATCTGCCATTCTTTAAACTTTTCCAGCTGCACCTGCTGTAAAAATAAGTACTGAAAAAGGAAGAACTAAGCCTGGGGGAGAGGAGGGGAATCCTTCTTGTCTTGTGGTTAATAGCAGGATTAAACATAGTAGTAATATTTTCTCCTAGGGGGAAAAAATAAAATAAAAGATACCAGTGTTATAAAGTCAGATGAAGATCTTTTTCCAGTTCCTCTGATAAGTCAATAAGCCCCTGACAGAGAGAAGCCCAGAACAGACAGATAAAACAGCTTTCAGTCACCACATGTATCTTCCCAAATGTTCAGTTATAAAAAGACATAATATTGATATCAGGTCTTCACACTACAAAATTAATAACCCTTTCAACAACTATGTTATAATCTAATAACAAAAATGCTACAAAATTGTTTTCCCTGAAAACAACTGGAACACTAGTATTTCAAATCTGACTTGGTAGGAATGATGGAATTGGTTGTGCCAGAGTAGTGCCAAAAATAATAAATTCAGCGTATCGAGTACAGCAGAACTCCCATGGATTTTCGTTACCTACATAAAGAAAAAAAGCACTGTGCAAGTAAAATACAACCAATTAATGCACTGAGTGTGAAACGTTAAGTGACATCACGGAAAAAAAAATAATCATTAAACAGATACAAACTGATTCTTTTGAAGCAACTATTCAGAAAATCCCAAGAGCTCTTGATTTAGACAAACTTTATGTTATACATGTCTCATGATGTAACCACTCTGAAACTGTGTTCTTACATGGCATTCAAATGAAATTAAAAGAAAGGGTGAAGGGGAAACCTACTTAAAAAAAATTCCTTTCAAAAAGAGAAAGCATATGACAGTGTCAAGACTTATCAAAAGAAAATAACAAATAGCCAAAAGACTAAAATATTGCAAAACTGAAACACAACACAGTAAGCAAACTCCTTTGACAACTGTAACTTTAAAAGCTTTTTTCCTACTTTGTTATGCCACCAAAACCTGAAAGAGATAAACAGAGCTGTAGAGGAACAGCAGGAGTAAAAGATGTTTCAAAATATGGAGGCCACGTTCACATCTTTGTAGAACTTGTGCTATTTGAGACACACAAGTGCTTTGGAAAGGGGATGAAGAGAGAGGTAATAATATCTGATGATGATACAAAATTATTCAGGGTAGTAAAACCTAAAATAGACTGCAAAGAATTGCAAGAGAATTTCATAATACTGAGAGACTGGATGATCAAATACCAAATTAAATTTAGTCTTGACAAATACGTAACACTGTAAATGGAGGAAAAAATTAGCCATCCTACACCCACACATTATTTGACTCAGGACAGGTATCTCATGGATAATTCCTTGAATACATCAGCACATCATTCAGAAGCCAGCAAGACAACAAGAAGAAATGCTAGGAATTCTCAACAGAAAAAAAGAACAGACAAAAGGACAGAAATAATATCATTATTCCACTACATAATTTCACATTTTTCCTGCATCCTGAACAGCATATGTAGTCCTGATTGTTTCATCCCAGGAAGAGCATGATAAAACGGAAGAACAGCAAGGATCAGATATCTATCATCTCCTCAATATAATATGAGTTTAAATAGAGATGGACTCCTTAGCTGAGGAAAAATGCCATGTGAGGAAGGATGAATAGGGAATGATTAGTTACTACTTCTCATAAAATAAGAACTGATGGACACCAAATTAAGTTTTTAGGCAGCAGATATAGAATAAAAAAGTAAACAAACTAACGAACAAAAATCTTTCACACACACGTAAATAAATTATTTGATTTCTTGCTGCAGCCAACAATAAAGAAAGATTTAAAAATCGATTACACAAATTCAAAGCTGATTAACATAATAGGTTGAATGCAATTTCCTCCAGTTTAGGAAGCCCCTGCACTGCAGCCTGCCAAAAGTTGCAAGATACTATGATAATAGCATTTTGACTGCTATTTTTTTTTTTTTTATATTCCTTTCTAACCTTTGAACTTGCCATAATACAGTTTCCATATAGTGTCTCAACAGCTGAATCGCCACAGCTGGAAAAGCAGCCACTTTCAGTCCTAGGACAAAACAACAGTACAAAGAACAACAGTACAAAGCCCACAAGTTTTAAGACGTGCCATAGCTGTGTAAGCCTTATTGATGGACTTAAACCAACTCAATTGCAGTCTGCCTCCAAAAGAGAAGGACCTACCCTTGTCTCCATAATCTCAAATGATCAATGTTCCTGGTCTCGACTTCTATGCAGACACAGGCTCAAGCAGACAGGACTGACCTGACCACGTGGCAGCTTGAACAAGTTCTGCTTGTGGAACTGGGCTGGTACACACTGTTTACCAAAAGGCTTCCTTCAGTATCCTGTCCTCCTGCTCAGAAATATCACGGTGCGTATTGTGGTGACTATTATTTAATAATGCTAACTTTTTAACATGTGGATGTGTTTTTCTTTAAAATTCCATGGCCTTGGATTTTTAAGCATAGATTCATGGCATTAATAAAGAGAGTATTTTTAGAATAATGACCAATAATTTTCCATAGGTGCAAAAACCCCACATAGCCTCATTTATTCATTAGCTGTACATTATATGCTACTGTTCAACATTCACTGTTCAATTATATTTCACTAATAAAACATAACCCACTTCCTCTAAAATTTTCTTCCTTTAACTTCACAAAATTTTTTTTTTCCCTTTGGGGGAATTTCAAAGCATTTAAACTGTGATTAGCTTCCAAAATAAATTTTAAGTATCAGATACATGCTGAAGGAAACCAAAAGGTACTTTACAGTGCAAAGATTACATATTGAAGCTCTGAACACAGAAGAGGTTCCCTTTTCATTATTTTATAGAATGAATTCTAGTACATATTTCCGAGTTACACACATACTCAATAAAATTAAATGACTGTATATAAAGCAGTGCAGTTTTGCATCTAGGAAGCAGTGATTATTTTATGTAGTACCTGCTAAAAGCTGCTATCCTGAACAAGAGTGATGCTTTAACCTTCTGAGAGACGTAAATGATAAACTTCAAGGACAGAATCAGACATCTGCTCCAGAAATTCTTTCAAAATCCTAATATTAATGTTATCAATGACCATACATGGCAGCTTTCAATGCTCTTAAATGAAAAATAATAAATTCTAAATAAAGCATACCAAATAGTCAATAAAATTTGTAATTAAAATAGGAAGATTATATACAGTTCTCAAATTAGAATACTGTCATCTGCTTTGGCAAACTTTAAACTGGTTTAATTTAATTTCTAGGGTTTTCTCCCCAATATTCTTATTTTTGCAATTCAGCAAGCACTACTGCCATCTCCTGATGTTCAGCTGCATATATCAAAATATATCTTTACATCCTGCAGAAATGTTGTTAAAGCTCTCTAGAACTTCATATTCAGACATTCGCTGTTAGCTTTTTTAAATCCATTTTTCTAATATGTTGACTTTATTTCTGTAATTCTTGAAGGTTTCCCTTCTTCATGATCTAATTCTTTCCCATCCCCTATTTCTCCTATCAATGACACTGATGTAATCCAAATTATATAATGAGGTTTATCTTCACCTGAAGTCATTTTACCACAAACACCCCTCCTGTGGTAAGGGTCAACTTTTGGTCCTAAAAAACATCACTAACATTTCTCGCTTAGACATGAACAGCATTCCTTAGTTATCAAAGCATTAAAAATACTCCATATTGTATTGTAACAAGCAAAAAACCTTTCCAATTTGTAAAAGCAAAAAGGGGATTAACCAGAAGCTGCATATTGTTTACAGATGGGGTCTTAATGCTCACCAGAGCTCCCCAAGTGGTAGCTCTGATCACAGATCTGAAGTTTGTTTTCTTCTCCAGCTTAAGTAATTTCTATACAAAGAAAAGCAGAGAGAATGAAGAGAAAGAAAAGAGACTCTTCATTGATGAGAATGTGGCAAATATGCATAACCAGAATTTAGGTCATTGCTTCAATAGATTTTCAGTAAGCAAGGCAGCTCATGTAGGAGAGGTTTATCAGGCTCTGAGTCTCCTACTCATCTGATCTGTCAGTTTGTTGGCTAATTCATGAGAATCGCACATTTTAACCAGAAAGGCCAGCCAAGGAAAAAAAAAAAAAAAAAAGGAGAAACTTTTCTTGAAAAAAGTATGCCAAGCCCTTTCACCATAACATTTTAACATATTGATATATTTCAAGAAGCATCTAATTACAAATTTTCCAAGCAATTCTCATAATAGAGGCATAGGTTTGAAGTGGGAAAAAGTAAAAATGAATACTGGACTATGAAAGCACCTCCCTTTTGGCAACCAGTAAAGGACAGACTTATCCCAGGACTCTTAAAGCACTTTGGAAAGAGAAGAGTAAAGAGAAAAACCTAATGAAGGGAAAGACCACTAATAGTAAGAAGCATTGATGCCAGTGGAAGACAATTGTATTTACTTTCTTCTCTTGTCTTGCACTGGTTTCACAATCATGTTCCAAAGATTTAATAGCAGAACTGGTCCTGTAGTCTTCAGCACAATTCCTCATCTTGTTTAAGACTGTAATTGTTTACCAGATCAGACTACATACCAGAGTCTTCTTCAGGGTCACTTCTCTATGGAGCCCTACTAGGAAACCACAATATAGACTTCAGAAATTCCTGAACCAAACTTGGTTTTAACAAACAACTTATAAGCTCTGGTTTGCTTATAACAATTTTACCTCAGCATAAGTTTGGTGAAATCTGCAGAGTGACTGCTAATATGCAAACAGTAATTAGACTTCAAAAACCATTATAATATTTAGCTCATCATATTGACAGAAGGGCACAGTTGCTATTTACTTTCCAAGGTTTGCTACTTTTATCATTGCCAACTAATTTTTATTTCTTCCCCAAAATTAGTTCTTTTTAGACAAAATATACACTTCAACATAGCCATGCAGAAAGCAAACTATAGTTTCAGATCTGGAACCAGTACTTGACCATTTCATCCTGTTGTGGATATCACCTCCCAGAAAGCCCTATTTATCCTTAACAACTTTGAAGCAAAGACTTTGTGCATTAACTAAAAGTCATACCTAGAATATTAGCCAAGTACTGATTTGGTGCAACAACAAGGCTTTTAAACAGACCCTTTCTTTGAAGTAAGATTTCACTCATTCATGGAAACACTTCACCAACCTGGGTAGATCATATTATGCAATCATACATATGCAGTATATAATAATACATATTTAATAATCTGCAATCAAATTATGTAATGCCACTTCTCAGTCTAGCCAGACTTCTCTTTAGATTTTTTACCTTCATCACAGGTATTCCTGAAGATATGCTTATAATAAATTAAACAACAAGAACATTAATCACAACATATTTGTAAATTAGTGGCAAAAAAGCCTATTTAGAAACAAGATGTATCAGAATCTACAAGCTGGACAAGTGTGACACTGAAGTCACATTTTTACTTAGTATCTCTAGCCTGATTTTTTGGCACAAACCCATATTTTTTTACTTTACTGTTGGCTGATATCCATGTTGAGGTTTTTCTATTAGCACAACCTATTTCCCCTAGCGTTTCAGAGGGCTGCATTCAATTTCCCCCCAGGAATCTGAGCAGAAAAAGGTATTGGCTTGGCACTCTTCTTAAATTTTGAAGCTAGTTTCAGCTAGCTATTTCATTATTCCCCCCCTTCCTTTCTTTGAACTGTGCGACTGCACTTCTCTTATCCTCCTCCATGACTAAATTGTTTCATTTCCTCCTATTGTCTTCTAATTGGCAACCATATTCATCATCTCAAAGAATTCTAATCTAAGGCATATCACTCTGATAATTAGATTCCTTAGTTTGTGAGTTAAAACACACCTTGGCTCTGTGTAGCAGCAAAATAAAAGAAAAAGCAAAACCAAAGGTAACATATTAGCCAAAGTTCCTTCACAACACTGAAAGTCTAAGTATTTTTCACCTCCCCTGAGGTGAGCATTTACTTACAGTTAACCAAATAGAAAACACAAATATCAGTGTAAGATTTCTTCGGCTGTTACAATACTCTCCCTAACATCTACTCCTGAATTATGTTGGTGTAAATAAAGAAGTCTTTCCCCCCCAACTATCCAGGCTGGAAAATGTAAGGTTTTACTAGTTAAAACAGATCAGTAATTTTTAGTCTTATATAAGCAATAAGGATCCTTACACATGATCAAAAATATGCTGAACTGATCACCTCATGGCCTGAGTATGCAAAAGGGGCACTGCCCCTTAGCAGGTGAAGCATAAGTGTCCTTCATCACCCCACAGTGCATTAAAAACATGCTCCAGATATAGAGCTGGCACAAATGATAGGGAGATGTCGGGAATACAGATATGGGAAATTAACAGAGAATGGTATAATTTTGTTGTCATGTCCTACATAAATGCAATGCATTATCAGACTCAGAATGAGCTATGTAAATAAAATCTGTCTTTCACGGTGACTACATGATACTGATTAAACAACTGTATAATTAATATTATGTACTACTCTGGTTCTCAAGACAGGCCCCTTCTTAAACCACGTGCAGTCTCAGAACACAAAAACAAGTGATGCATCATAACTTTTTAATAAGTAACTTTTGACCAACAATGACAACATAATTCCTTTTAAAGTACAGATTATTATATGAATGTTTTTTATCACTTTTGAGGTATAGCTTTCATAGAAGTGTGTGCATATAGGAGGAAGAGTCTCTCACCAATGGGTTGATAGTTAGCACTGCTACGCTTAATCAAAATACTATTTACCTATAACTAGCCAAGTCAGTCTTTCTGCCACTGTTATGGAACTATTTAGATCTAATTACAGGAAGAAATGCAACCATGACCAGAAGTTGCATGAGAACAGAACAAAACAAAAGAAAGTAACATACACTTCCTGCCTTTTACTCTTCACATCTTAAGTTTCCTACCTCTATTCAACATGGATCAGCGGATGAGGAGCAGCAACTCTTACATCTTTATGCAATTTGATGACTACAGAGTACTGCACAGCCACCATCTGTCATGTTGTAGGATTTATTCAGTGCTTTTGTATAAAAAAAAAGTAAGAACTCATAGTGAGTTAAAACATTTCTTTGCATTCACTGGGTCTCTATGTATTGCAGTATTATGGCGGCCAGTGAACTGAAAAGCAAGATAGCCATACACAAACACACTTCACTGAAATGGCTCATTTAAGCAGGAAATAAACAGTTTGCCTCATTAAATCCACTGGGTCTTTATCTTCAACAAAATTAGGAAGAGGTTGAATTTCAAAATCATTAATACTGAACCTGATTTTATGCTAATCCTCTTAAAAACTCAAATTTCTGAATTGCAATGTCATATTTCATATACTGTCTTTCATTCTTTACAAGAAATACTGTAGCATTATTTATACCAGGCTGAACTAAATTATTTAGTATTATTCACAAGGGTGGTACTTCTCTTTCCAGCCACTAGGTTTATTTTTGTGGTGAATTAGTCAACCAATAGTTCCTCATGATTTTAAACGAGCTGTTACCATCACTTATAAACTACAACATGCATCTTCCTTCTAAAGTAGGATAAAATATTTATAGGGCTGCACATTTGCTACCAGGTATCTATGATTCTTAAGGGCTTAGATATTTTGTAGAAATGGATTGTAGAAATGTTGTAACATTAAATTCATAATTTTAAAACAGAGTAAAACTCTTACAAATAAATTTTCTCTCTTTGGGGATGTTACTATTATCAGAAATAAAGGGTTACTGGTAATGACAGTCATATTAATCTTTTGGTGATATTTCCCCTTAATAGACTCACTCTCTCTTTAAAAGACATTTACATGATAAGAATTAAATTAAATTTCAGTGTTTGACAACCAAGCATAAAGGCATTGAGCTGATACATAGCATGTGTTTGGCTTAATATTATATTTTTTTGTGCATATGATTTGGACTGCACGATGATGTGGAGTACTGCACGATGATGAGGAGACTGGCCATGTCCGTGTCTGACTTCTCCAGAAAACACTGGTCAAGTGTGTACCACATACTTTAAAATAAAAATGGACAATGCATTTGATCTTTAAAAAAAGTACAGAACCATTCAAGTGCATCTAATCTCTTAATGCAAAACTTGCTACAGTCAAGGAGAGGGATCTCACAGGTCTCACTGTGCTTTTGACTGGGGGTCTTAAAACATAGGCTGCCTATTTCTTCAAAAACTCCAAGCCCACATCCTTCACACACACACCCCACCCACACACATACACTTCCCCCCGCCACATAACTAGACGTAGCAACTACAACCTATTTTCTAGACAACATCTATAAGCAGTTTCCAAATGACTGAACACATTCCCTTTGCTCGTCTGCATGGGTGTGATCTTGCCCTAGTAAGACTCAAAACTCACAAATACTAACAATCCTGTCTTAAACGAGAGAGGCGTTGCTCTTTCAGTGCTTTTGCCAAATTAATTTAACACCATTAACTCCCACCTCAGCCAGCTGGGCTTTTCTTCTCCTGTGACACAACCAAAATGTCATTTCTGTCTTTTAGCTTGACTCAATTTGCTACTATTGTTTTCCTTAAATTATTTATGAATCTTACGTGTTATCATCTATATGAGAATTTCTGAGCACCGACAAATAGTCTGAGAATTACTCCATCCAGTTTAAGAAGATACATCTATATGGTTTAGTTTGGGGTTTCGTTTTTTGGGGCGTGGGTATTTTTTGGCTTTGGGGGAGTTGATTTTGGAGTTTTCCTTTTGGTTTGGTTTTTTAAGTTTGTCCTGTTCTGCTTAATTTATGCAGATTCATAGCTGCAAGCCAACAGTGCCATCCACTGTTTCTCAGAATGATCTTACTCAATGGACTTTTCCTACTGTTAAACAAGATGCTCTGTTTTAGAGTCTCAGTGCTTGCAAACACTGGGTTCCTAGTACAAGGAAGAGCTTAATTCTTCTAAAGAAGAAAAACAAACTAATTGCAGAGATTTGCATGGACAATAATAAAAAAACCCAATTAAGTCCGACAAAAAACTTGATGAGCAATTCTTTTTTTTTTCTGTGACTGTAGTCTTTTATTCATATGTACTGTATATAATTGACTTTTAAACTAACTTCATATCTGTCATGGTTTAACCTCAACCAGCAACTAAATGTATCATGCAGCCACTCACTCCCCCACCCTCCCTTTCTGCCCTTTGTGATGGAGAAGTGGAAGAAGGTAAACCCCATGGGTCAGGATAAGAACAGTTTAATAATTGAAATGAAGTAAAATAATAATAAATAGTGACAAAGAGAAAAATAAAAAGAGAGGAATAAAAGCCAAGAAAGATAAGTGATGCACACTACAACTGCCCATCACCCACTGACAGATACCCAGCCCACCCTGAGCAGCAATCAGCCCTTTCAGGTAACTCCTGCCAGTTTATACACTCAGCACAACATTTTATGGTATGGAATAATCCTTGGGCTAGCTTGGATCAGCTGTCCTGCCTGTTCTCCTTCCTGGCTTCTTGCGCCCTTGGGAGAGCATGAGAGACTGAGAAGTCCTTCATCAGAGTAAGCGCGACTTAGCAACAACTAAAACATCTGAGTGTTATCGATATTGTTCTCAGACTAAAGCCAAAACACAGCACTGCACCAGCTACTACGAAGAAAATTAACTCTCTTCCAGCCAAAATCATGACAACATCCAAATCATAAATGGGGCTATTCTGTTACTGCACTGAATAGCTGTCAGCGTAATTGGAACTGATGTTTCCTCCACAGTGGTTAAGTTGCCTGCACAAGGGGGAAGCTGGGCACAACACCTGCACTTATACCCACTAAAGGTATTGCAGCAGTACAAAGCTACACCAGTTTTCAATCATTTCTCCAATAATCTAAATGGAACTCTATTCCTGGATGCACAGGTCTTCTACAGATAATTTTTACTGATCAAAGAGGGAACAACCAACTTCAGACAGACATCATCAATTAGTCATTTATAGAGAAATAACGAAAAGCTGTTAGAATAATATATTCATAATATAGGCAGAAAAGAACAAGTTAGTAACAGATAAGGTACAAGATGAGGCACTTCTGGTATGACACCATCAAATTTCCAATTTGTGTGAGAGATTCATGTCAATATATCATTCTAGACAGGTTTAAGGAAGTCAGGATCTATGCAACTGCATCTAAGTGTCCTTCCCCAAAATGAACACAGTTATTATACGGACCTGGACCACAAAAAAGCTGTAATTACAGCCTAAGCAATTAATGCAATGGAGCCTATGCACTGAAGACCAAAAAATACTGGCATATACAATTCTGGTATAAACTAAGAGACTGTGCTTAAAAACATTCATGTAAGAATAATCACCACTTTATTATTATTTTTTCCAATAGTAATATATTCGGTGAACGCTGCAATGCTGTTATACAAAGAAATTCTGATCCATATAGCTCTAATTCATGTAAAAATTTAAGTTCACGAATGCTTTACCTGGTGAATAATGAACGTCACAAGCTTCAACAGCCCTATTTAAGGGCATAAAATACTTAAGTAACTTTTTGTACCCCTGTGTTAGAACAATAATGCAGGCTCACAGGGCATTCATCTGTGCAATTCTACAATTAATTCTCCTCAGACTATCACAAAATTTTTTTCGCAGCAAATATTTTTAAATAGTTTTATGTTCTAAAATAGTTGCTACTTCTGTATAGAATCATAGAATAATTTGGGTTAAAAAGGACCTTAAGATCATCAAGTTCCAACCCCCCTGCCATGGGCAGGAACACCTCACACTAAACCATGTCATCCAAGGCTCTGTCCAGCCTGGCCTTGAACACTGCCAGGGATGGAGCATTCACAACTTCCCTGGGCAACCCATTCCAG
>JANHGB010059689.1:0-40830 GCA_026283785.1 Coracopsis vasa | reverse complement strand
TTTAGAGGATTCGTTGTGTTACTGATGAATGCCACTCGTGTGTTTTCTGCTGCAGAAGCTGTTCGGGCAAACAATAAACCCCATGCTGAGGATGTTTGGCCAGTCCATATCAGGGGGAGTGGATATGGATAGCAATGGTTATCCAGGTATGTCTGCTACTGGGGAAATGCAGCAACAGGATGAGCAAGCAGTGGAGCTGATCATTTCCAGGTTGCTGGCTCCTGCTGTAGCAGGAGGCTGATGAAGCTGAGCTTTTTCTTCCCTTTGCCCTCTGTTATTCGAAGCTCCTGATAAGAATTTGAGCCGATCACTTGATTTATGTGTTTGGGCAGTCATGATGAAGGACTGAGATGTTAAAGCAGAAGATTCTTGTTAATCCGAGCTCACTGGTGATTGTCTTGCAAAAGCTGCATTCCCAATTTGTTACTTCTGCGATGTGTTGAACCAAATCTGGACTAAGAAAAGGCTTTTCACTAAGAGGGTGGTTAGTTACTGGAACAGACACCCCAGGAAAATGGTCACAGCACTAAGCCTGTCATGAGGTGCTTATAATCATATGTTTAGTTTAATTTTAAGTAGACCTGTGAGGGTCAGGGAGCTGGAACCAATTGATCCTTAATGGGTGCCTTCCATCTTGAGATATTCTATGATTCTATTCTATGATTTCAGTATCTTTCTAAGGCTGTAAGTTTCTTGCAAGCTGCTCAGTCATGATGACAATCTTAAAACAAAAACAAGCAGAAAGAAATTGAGAATAGTAGTAATAATAAAAATCAAGCAATGAAGTAGAAGTCACGTCACAGACCTAGCCCTCCAGTTACAATGCTTGTGACATAATGACGTTTGAAGGGGCCAACTGGCTGATTTGAGTCAGGAAAATGCTTTTTTTTAGATATATGTGCTCTGTAATTTAGCATCTGATTTGAGGGAACTGAATCCTATGCCTCCTTTGTAACTGTTCTCAATGTTACAAAAATTTCAGATATGACTGTTGGAGCCTTCTTGTCAGACAATGTGGTACTTCTGAGGTGAGATGAACGTCTTTTTCATCTGCTGTTGTCTTCTTTTGTCTGTTTTCTGTTTATACCTTACATGGTCTAAGTCCTCCACCACTTCAATTTTGTGCCTGGTTTACTGTGTTCAGAAGGAGGAAGCTGGATTAGTTTTTAAGCAGAACCTTAGACATGGACAACGTCGAAGAATTTATACAGCTCAGCGAGATGATAATGCATAGGATAGCCAGGGCTATGAAGAAAACAAAGGGTTAGAGCTGGAAGAAGATGTGTTGCATCTTAGTGCATCTTTAGAGAGGTTGCTCTGAATGTGAGAGAAGGCTTTTTTATTGTTCTTACATTTACATAAAGTAAATAAATAATGATGTAAGGGAACACAGTTAAGCAACAAGCCAGCTGTGTCAGATACCAGGATGTAATTTTGCAAGTTATAATGGAACTCAGAATGAAATAGGAGTCTTCAGGGAAATGAAATACAAAGTCATTTTCAATGCACACAGGATTTTGGCTGCTGTTTCAAATGTATGAGTTAAGTGCAATTGCTTGTTCCATCTGATGGAGAGAGGTGTGTCAGCTTGGTTCACCAAATTATGCAGGGGGAGAGTTAAAGTAGGAGTGGGCTTGAGATGCACAGACCTGGGGAAGAGAATGAGAAGTTTGAATTTTGCCAGTAGCTCCTTTGTTACACTTGTTAATATTTAATAGCAAAATCCTGTCAATACCTAGATGTCATTAGAAGTAGAAGTCACTAGGGACTCCTGCATCTTAATGGAAGATACAGGGATGTGATGAGACTGGCAAGACAAATGCTGGAGCTGCGGAATGGCTGTACCAGCCTGCTTCCTGTTCAAGGCAGGAAAAACTTGACTCTGTTTCCATTGGAATTAGTTAAACAAAAGAAAAAAGGAGAGAGGAGAAGAAATTCTTTTGATGATCAAGTCTTCTGAACAGTTTTCTGCTATTTTATCATGCACATGTGCCTTTCTCAGATGAGATCTTGCAGCCCCACATCTCTGAAACTGTATTCTTCTCCTGCCTTGTTACTTGCGGGAGAGGAAGGCTACCTGAAATGTTTGCTGTGATGTTTAAACCAACATACATTGCAACAGCATGGTGACCTCTGTCTGTGTGTTCATACTTGTGCATTTCAGAGGAAATTGGTACATTACCAATGGACTGTGGGCAGCCTGATTAATCACTGGTACTGCTAATTTGCAGTGTGTCCCTCTTTCTGTTCAGATAAAGCAGAGTAGGATAAAGAAATCAGCTTTTTCTCTTTTCCCCTCCTCATCCTTCTAGAAGCCTTCATGAAGTCCTTTTGCCAAAACAAACAGAAGTTTTGCCAAGTGATATTAAAGGCTTTGGTGGAAGGCTCGGTGACTTGGGGCAGATCGTTGTCATAGTGCTCGTGTGTTTCTATGGCCATTTGACAGAAGCACTGCTTTTTTCCCCAGTGAATAACCAAGTGAGCTAATGTTAAGGAAAAATCACACAGCGCATCGTGGCTGGAGGAGTATTCTTTTCCTAGGAGAAGTGTTTTTCTAGCTCAGTTAATAGCATTTAGTCTTTGTCTCCCAAGCATTTGGAAAGAGGTTTATTTTTTTTCCAAAGGTGTGAAATGATCCTAGGAAGCTCACTCTTCCCTCCTCCCCTTTACTGTATGTATTTCTAGGGTTAGCATTTATCTTCATCCTCTGTCTCAGAATGTGAACTTACACTGTTATTTCAGGCTGTGGTAAAAGAGTCTGAGCAGCCGTCTCAGAGATGGATGTAAATCTTGTTCCAGTCAATATGAATTAGGTGTAACCTCAATCTCTGCTCTCTTCTCCCCCCTTTCTCCTGCCTCTAAATTAAGTGGCTTATGGAGTGAGAGTCCTAAAGTGGTTTACTTATGTGGTCTGGCCTCGCATGGCTGTAAGGACTACTTTAGAAGTGAATCTGCTGGTTGCTGCACTTTTTATTTCACTACTGGAGTTAGTTTTGGAAGAACATGTTCATGTTGAACATGTACAGAATTAAAACCATGAAGAAAAACACTCGCTGAATTGTTGGGCTGAAGCCCTGCTCTGGAGATGCTCAGGCAAGCCTGGGATTCTGTCCTGCTTTTCCCAATGAATCTGGCAGGGCTTCTGTGTTGTGTGAGAGAGCAGACCCACTTAGGCTCTGACGGCACTCGGCTTGCTCTGCAAGGTCACCTTCAGCTGGGAATAGT
This sequence comes from Coracopsis vasa, assembly GCA_026283785.1. Taxonomy (NCBI): domain Eukaryota; kingdom Metazoa; phylum Chordata; class Aves; order Psittaciformes; family Psittacidae; genus Coracopsis; species Coracopsis vasa. The sequence goes on along the minus strand of JANHGB010059689.1, from coordinate 37,605 downwards.
CATAGCAATAACCTGGTGCCAGAGTTGCAAGGGCAGAAAGGTTTCACTCACAGTGCACTGGGTAACTCCTGGAACAGAGGCCAGAGGCTTCAAGAGAGGATTCAGTCCTCACCACTCACTGGAAGAGAATGTTCCCTCCTCCAGAAAACATGAATATGGTGTCTCTTGTCCCTCTTACACTCAGAAAAATGATGTATGAATTATGTATCTCCTATTCCTGTGCTCCCTCTTTGACTTTCAGGTAACAAATTTGGCTGTAGACCATCCTCTGGAAACCTAAGGTCTCCATCTACCTGTTCCTGACCATCCAGGCTGCTTAGAAAGCAGTCTCACTTGTATGATCTTGTCCTTGGTTGCTGTTGTGCTGCTAATTTTGTTATTTGTGATGATTACTATTATACATTATCAGTTTCTCCAGCTGCCTGCCTGCAGTCTGCATCTGAGCACTGAACCTCAAGCTGACATTACAGTTTTCATTCAGACAGTAGTAGTCTTTGCCAGCTAGGACAAGTGCTAATTTATGTTACAGTTCAAACACACTCTGTTCTTCATGTCTGCCTCAAATTGTGGAGTTTATCAAATTTATGTGATTTTCTTTTGGCTGAAAACTTCCATCTGAATGATCACTCCATCTCACTTCTCTTTGATCACCAGATCCAGGCCTGTCATTACCATGGATATCTCCATTTTCCTGCCTGCGTCCATCAATATCACAGCTCCTCAGTGCCATGATGGCTTGCAGCCAGTGAACTGCCTCAATGTCACGGCATGCTTTCGCTTCAGTGGCAAGCGTGTTCCTGGAGAAATAGGTAAGGTTCCTGTGTCAGTGCTGGGCAGGGGCATGCTAGCAGGTTGACCTGACTCCCTTTGTAGTCAGGAACAGAGGTTTGATGTTAAATAAGTTGTTTCAGAGTGAGCTGGACTATACAATTCCAGAAAGTTGGAACATCCCTGTTTTGGGCATGTTTTTACCTTCTAATGAGGCTGACATAATAGTGGGGCAGTTTCTTCCTCAGTGAGAGGAAGGAAATGTGTCCTTGGGCTTACTGCAAGGATAGAAACACAGAAGCAGAAGCAATTGAAGCTTTTTAAGTTCATATTCCCTGTTTACCTCTGGATAACACATTTCTGTATCCATATCCTCTATCAACATTATCAGAAAGCAGGTGTGATTTGCTCTGTATTAGTAGTTTTTAAAAGTCCAAAACAAACTCTTGATGCAGAGCACTATAAATCCAAATTCCTACCAGACCTTTTATGTGTATCAGTTTTATGTGTATCAGTTTACCTGTCTGTAAAATTACTATGAATAGCCCAGTATTTTACTGATGGCAAGGATATCTGCGAGGTTGGTCAGTCTGTAAAGCACATGGAGTTTCTTAGGTGAATGAAACTGTGTAAGGTGTGTAATTATGCAAGCCTTTATCTTGGCTGCATTAAAATATTACTTATGTCTTTTACATGCCAGTGTTTACAAGTCTTAGATATTGTGTGAAGTGGTATGGGATAGATAAGAGTGTTTCTAAACATTGTAAGGTCTGAGTTTATTTAGTTCAGCCACGATGTTTTATCTTTGCCATGCCTTAGGAATGGCATCCTCTTATATTCTCTTATAGACCTTACTTTTATAGTTGCACTGGCAATTTGCAGCTTAGTCTTCTATCTACTAACACTCATATTAATAGAAAAACTATCCTCAAACACAGTCGATGCACAGGAAGTTGAACTAATCTGAACAGTCCTTCCAGCCATTGTCCTCATTCTGCTTACCCTGCCATCCCTACAAATCCTATTCATAACAGACGAAATTGATGAGCCTGACTTAACCCTAAAGCCATTGAATCCTCAGCCTTTCTGAACTGCTGATCAAAAATGGTGAGAGTTTCATATATGAATCCCAGTATGCAGAGCCTGCAGCAGTATTTGGATTTTAAATGAGTTGGAGAAGAAAAAGGCTTCTTGCTACTTCTCCCACCATTCACACAGAGTGAGAACTACAAGCTGCTGCTGAAGTTGCTCTCCACAGCTTGTCACTTTTTCACCTGAACAGCTGAAAGAAGTGAAGTTACTAAATTTAAGATTCTTCTGGATTCTAACATATCGGTGCATCTGAGACTTCAGTTTCTATTTTTGCTTGTTTTCCCTCCCTGTAAATGATGACTCTCAGCAGAAAATACATGCTTTGATAAAGTGTTTTTTGTACTGCCTGTTACTCTGCCAGTTAAGAAAACACTTATCTCCGAGTGCTCCTTGGGTGCTAATTCCTGTCTGAAAATCACTGAATTGGTTTTCTGGGTATCTAGGTTTGCTTATGTTCCTGGGGGTACTGCTCAAAATGTTTCCTTCACTTTAATTTCGTATCTCTGGACCTGTGCTTAAGAAGTGAGCTGCCTTTTTTTCCAATATAAATATCTGCTCCTCATATTTGTGTAAGAACTATCTTCCTCTTCCTCATGTCTTGTAAGAGCCAGTTGAATTCCCTTGTGTTGTCACATAAAGTGTACTCCTGATGATTTGTTGTGGTGAAATGCACATGTGCATCTTCTTCAGCAAGTAACATTCATCTCATTATAAGGAATTTTTTTACTATGAAGTAGATGATTGTAAACTTCCAACCATTGTCCTTTAATACAATGCTTCTAGCAAAGTGATTTGTCTTGAAAACTTTGCAGCCAGAATTATCTGACTGTATAAAACCACTTGGGGATATGATTTGGATAAAATATCTCAAGTAAGCTTTCAGTTTGCAATCCAACAGTCAGACTATTTTAATTATGTTGCAGTTGAAGGGTATCAATTAACAAAGGGTGGAACAATTCATGGAAATATTTCAATGGTTCCTCTCCTGTGGGGTTAAATGTGGGGAAAAAATAGAATATCCCTATGAATAAATTGTTGTCCAGTTTGGGCTGTGAAAGACATATGGAGCTGTTAAAATACTATGTCAAAGTGTTGGGACTGTCTCATCTTTGGATTTCTGGGATCAGCCTGTTAAGTTAGAGGGTGAGAACACAGTTCTTATCAGGAATGCTGCTCCCTTAAGGCTTGTCAGTGTAGATGCTCAAGGCAGCCGCTTACCGGCTGGGCATTGCTCTTGCTTCTGGGCAGCTGAAGTTGGTCACCTACTACATAGCGTTTAGAAAGCCAAGCTGAACAAGCAGGCAGCATTCTTCTGTGCAAATATGTGTCTTCAATGCTCATTTGAAAGTGTAGTTATTTTGTTAATGGGCACATAAAAGAAAGTGTTCATCTAGCACTTGCCTCACACTTGCGTAGAAACCTCTTCCATGCAATGTAGTTGCAACACTGCATTGTTCAGTGTATGGAGTAGGTATCTGAGGGTCTGTATTCATTGATACTGCTTGATAGTGCCAATGACAGTATAATTCCCATCCATTTTCTGCATACTGCTTGCAGACCATGGTCTTCAGAAGTATGGATTTATGCTGGAATGTTTTTGTCTGAACAAAGAGCCATGCCCAAGTGAAGCTTGTGCCCTGCACTGCGTGCCAGGCATTGTCTGACCCGTCACTCTGCCTTGGCTCTTGCTGGGAGAGCTGAGCCTCTCGTCGTACTCCCACCAACACGAGAGCCTCTGGTACATCTGGATGTGTGAGAAACGTTTATGTTTTCACTCTTTCACCTTGGAATTTCGCTCAGGCGGTTTTCCCTCACTTGAATGGTCTTTGCCTTGTCTCCCCTGGGGTCTCTGTATATGCAGGAAAGGCAGGAGATGAGAGAAAGGCATTTCCTAGCCTGGATGAGCAGGCTGCAGCCTGTTCAGACTGCATGCTTCTGGGTGACCAGGACAAGAAGACAGAGGCTGCTGACATCTCTGTACATCATGCACTGATTCTGTGTTCATCCGTGCAGGAGAATGGAAGTAAACTTGTGCCCACAGTCTGGATAACTTCCTCTACAATAATGACAACAATGATAATAGTGCCAGTGTGTGAATTAGGTGAATTTTAGTAGCTATGAAGATGAAGGGGTTTGGGAATTTGGCTAGAGTTAGGCAGATGCGTTAAAACAGCTTCAAAGTTTCTCCTATACTCTTCACTTCAGATGTGCATTGCTTGTGTGTTGATCCATTTCTGGGGTAGTTCTCATGTCCCAGATACTGTTGCCTGAAAAAGCTGGTGTGAGAGTTAGTGTGGGATAATAGGTTGGTTGATATTTGCACTGTGAATATGTTTCTAGGATTGAAGAAACATGCTTGATCTAAAACCTGACGAAAGTGGACACTCTTCTTAGCTGGATCCTGCTGTAGTTTGGTGCATGAGGAGTATTTCTGTCTGTGTCTCATTTTCCCAGTCTACTTGGATGCAGGCCTGTGTCAGAGCTACCCTCTGAATACCTCAGAAGCATGGATGCTGCTTGGTGTACGGAGCAGCAAGGATGGCTCCCTACTTAGAAGATGGGGACAAGGCTATGAGAGAGGATTTGAAACCAGGTTTAAAACAAGTAAGGGAAAAAGGAAAGCTTCTTGGAAGAGGATGAGGGGAATGTCCTTGATGTGTTGTCATTTGCTAGGGCAATTTTTGATAATATTTTCATTAGTTAAGAATTTTCTCTACAAGCAACATTCATGAATTATTTCCTCCTCATAATTACTGGTAGAGACCGTAAAGAAAGACAGTCCTCTTCCAATGGTTTTTTGTTATTATTTGGTAAGTTCTTCATTTTCTGTATGTGGTGCCTCCACTTCCCTCCTCCCCCATGAATCAGAACTGTAGCTAGTACTTTAACAAGCACTTCTGGATGGGCTTATTCCTGCTGAGCATTTTATTGCCTGCTTTTTCTGTGCTGTAGCATCATCTGAGTGGGCGATGAAGAGATGCGCCGACTGGCTCAGGGTGCGTAACCCTTTCATTAACATAGCCAGCTGTGATTCCCATTTTAGCTTGTGCGATACTGCTGCCCAATTTTAATCTCTCCTCACTCCTTTCTTCTTCAAGGCTGCCTTCATAGAATGGTTTGGTTGGAAGGGACCTTAAAGCTCATCTAATTCCAACCCCCTGCCATGGGCAGGGACACGTTCCACAAGACTCTCGCAGGGAAGAATTTCTTCCTAATGTCTAATCTCAATCTCCCCTCTGTCAGTTTAAAGCCATTCCCCCTTGTCCTGTCACTACAGGCCTTGTAAAAAGTCCCTCTCCGGATTTATTGTAGCCCCTTTTGGTATTGGAAGACTGATAAAAGGTCTTTCTGGAGCCTTCTCTTCTCCAGACTTCTCCCTCCAGCCTGTGAGGGGAGGAGTCTTGCATTGTGAGCATGTATGTGCTACTTAGGGTGAAAATCCATTATGAAATGTCTGCTGCCAGTTACTTGGTACGTCTGTTGCTGGTTGGAGTAACTCTCCTGGTCTACTGGCTTGTGGTCCTCTTTTAGATATGACCAAATGTTTCTCAGAGGGAGCTGCTATCAAAGCTTATAGGTATTTTATTTCAGTTATGGAAACAGAATGGTTGTTATCAGAAGAATCAAGACCTTCCTCTGAGCTCATGCCAGAGTTTTACATTGATTGTGTGAAGTTTAGGTGGTCAGATGCCCAGAAACATTTCTAACCAGACTGGTTTAAAACTGCTGGACAAATATTTGAAGGCATTATCTGGAAGAGTTAATTTACTTTCCTCCCAGTCTCTTGCTGGATCGAGCAGGAGGAACTTACACCACCAGCAGTGCTAAGTTTGATGAATTATCTCCTCTGTGGTTGCCTTTTGGAAAGAAGGTTAAAAGAAAAAATCCTTACTCATGGTATTTCAGTTTTTCCAGTGATGTGACATCACTGGATATAACATAGAAACAAGTTGTCAAAATAAACGGGAGGCGGGGGAGAGGATGGGAACTGCGCTGCTTGATTGAAAACATCACTGCTCTTTCGGAGAGGCGGTAGCTGGGGTGGCTTTGCTCAGACGACTGCTACAGGCCTTGCGTTGGGATGCGTCTCCCTCCCTACCACAAGGAATTATTCACTGTCAGTAATACATTGTCCTGTGAAAAAGGCTGTGTCGTCCCACGAGGCTTTCGCCTCTGCCTGCGCAGGGCCTGGGTTTGCTAATGGGTTTTTTTGTCTTATTCTTGGGACGCCAGTGCAGATCTCAGCATGTGTGCGTGCATGTGAGGTCTTGAAAGTGGATAGGAGACAATTGGGGATGGGTGTGGGATGTGCACATGTTAAAAAAGGAACAAAAAAAGAGATTGATGGGGCTTTAAATAGGCTAGCCCCTGTGTTTCTGTATAGGGGGTGCTCTTTAGTGGATCTGGGTAAACACCACTTCAGTGGCAGTTTTGGTGCTGAGCTTGGTAGAATTCAAAGCATTTTCAAAGCATTATCCTTCTAAGTAAGTTATTCTGCCAACAGCAAGCAAAAAAAGTTCAGGTGGAGCCCTGTGGTGGTAGTTAGGCTGATCCCTCAGCTGTGTCTTTTCTTGCTACCAAGGGTATGTCTCTGGCGGTTGTGAGTGAACTTAAGTGAGTTTTTCATCAGGATGTGGCACGCTGCAAGTAGAAGCGAGGTAATTTTGAATTATGTGAATTATGAATGCTTACAGAGACTTCTGCACCAAGGTTTACAATATCATTAAATAAGTTCTTCAAAGTACTGAAAGTTTGGTGGAGAAATGATTGGAGGCGACAGCATTGTCAGCAGTGTTAAATTAGAGAGATTAGGATTTAAATTGGTTAAAAAAACCAACCCCAAACTCACCACCACCAAACCAAGTAAAACCACACCAAAACCCAGCACAGGCTCCTTGCAGAAATCTGTTATAGGACACCTCAGTCCAGGAATGTTTAACATTTCCATTGGCTGTTTATAACATTCTGTCTTAAAAAAAAGTTCACATTTATGGGCAGCATATGATATGGTATCAATCATTTAGGACTTAAAACATAAACAAGAGTCAAAGCCATAATTTGGCAAACATCCTACATATTTAACAAATCAGCACAGGAGCTGGTGCTGGCTGTCCTTTAGGAGGATTAGCATCTAATTAAGCCATTTAGAGTGAGCCAATCACATGGTATTCCCATTATTGCCTTGATAACAGCTGAAATCAGTATAGCCTGTGGTTTGTGGTGAGTGAAAGGACCTCACTTGTGTTTCCCTCGTCAGTAGAAAGCAGCAGAACATTCATGCTTCTGTTCAGTTTCATTGCTCCTTCTGTTGTTGCATTTGCCAAAAAGAAAGGTATACTCAGCTTGGATTAATCAGTTGCTTCAGGTAACAAGTAGGTTTCCTCTTCGACACATACATCCAGTCACAAACCAACCGCTTGTGTTAAGCTACTTATCCTATAGAACAGCAGGAAACAGGATTTACAGAGATACAGCTCATTAGTCTCTGGGTATGTCTTCTATAAACTGCTAGGGATGTGTAACATCTAGGAGGGGGATGCTGATTGCCAGGCAGCAACTTCTAGTTAAAGTGTGAATGTTAAGATGACTGCAAATCAACAAAAGTAATTGTCAGAAAGTGCCACATCCTGGTTGATGTTTGCTTGGTTTCTGCTGGTTTAGAAGGAAACAAAGCTTGAGGCTGCTGTTGTTGTTTGTATTGTGGTTTTTTGTTTTTTTCTGTTAACAACATAGTTTAAGTATCTTTTGTTTCTTTGCTTTTATTAAGTATGCATGCCTAGATTTATTTTTACACATAATTTCCGATGGGAAAGGATGGGCTGGGGAACGCAGCAACACAAAACTTGGAAGTACAGTAGTAATTGGATTTGGTTTTGTGCAGTCACAGGAAACTTAGTGATTGAGGGCCTTCAAGGGTTGACCTTTCTTGCAGCACACATGCCCTGGGGGCAACAGGATCCATTCATAGGTGGTTAGAAAATAAGTATTGTTCACTGACATCCTCTGTTTTCTTCTTCCTTTTTAAAACAGGTTTGAATTATAACTTGACTGCTGACGTGGCAAAGAAGGAAAAGGGCCAGCAACCCCGAGTTTATTTTGTGACTTCTGGAGAGACGATGGGGCAGATCACAGAGAAGTTAGAACTGACATACATGCAGGAAAAGTGTGAGCATTACCTAGCATATGTCAAGGTCAGTTCATTCCTGTCTTTACTTACGATGTCCTCGCTGCAATTTCACTCTTTTCTAAGTATTCAACCAAATAAAATGATGCTGTTTGGCTGTGGATGTTCTTTGTTTTCCTGACAGGTGGATTAAGTTTGTTGTGTGAAAGCTCAGAACTTTGTACTTGGCATGGTTTGTCAGTCTAAGCACCATTGGGCCTTCAAGATCTGGTGTCAGGAATATGTATTTCATTTACTTTTGATCAAAGGCAGTTGTGGGGGATTTCTTTCTTTTGTCTTGGTTTGTTGCTACACTTGTTAGAACAAGGAGATGAAGTTTTGTCTGGGCAGGAGTAGCAAGTTTGCTGTTTAGTTTTGTGTAAGGCCTGACTGCTCAAGGAGCTGATACACAATCTGTGTGGGAATGGCAGGGTAACATGGAGTCTGTCTTGAAGCAGCTGGGCTCTCGGATTTGAAGAGTACCCTGGATTTTATCCAAGCTTAAAATAGGAGTGGAACAACTCAATTTAGCATGTTTTACGGTTCTGGGGATGCAGGAGCACTTTCCAGACAAGCTGGGACATAGAAAGTGTCTCTTCTTCCTGGGTCTTCATCCAGGGTCTCGTAGGACAGTAGTTATCTTGATTTAGCAACTGTTGTTGAAGAGATGTCCCCCAGGTGCCATTCTGTTTGCAAAGTAAGCACAATAGTTTTCTTCTCAGCTAGGAAACTTATAGAATGGATTTTAAAATTATATAGGAAGGAGTTTTATCTTTTCAACAACATCTGTCTTACAAGCACTAATCTGTATCACCAGTGTAGTGTGAAGTTTGGTTATGTGGTGAGTTGCATATCCTCCTTTCATATTCCCATAGATGAGGGTGACCTAAATTCAATGGATATTACTTGGCACTCTCTTGTTTTGAGAATCCAGTGGGTCCAGACATCCCTAAATGTATAAACTTTTCCAGGAAGCTTCTTTGTACCTAAAAACTGTGAGAATGGGAGATAAAATTCATCCTTTGACTTTATCAACATTTTGTCCATGGCTGTTGAGAGAAAATAAAATAAATAAAGGGACCACCAAGGAGGAAACCCTGTTCTGTTAAGTTGTGTGGATCTCTGGGAAGAGACTAGATATCTTCCATGGGTTTTCTTGTTTCTGGAGCAACCTTTGGTTTCTGTTGTGGAAAAGGTTGTTAAAGAAAATGTAGATTTATGAGATGACCATTACTTAGAAAATGTGGCTGTGAGTTTATTAATTCTGGTCTTTCTCAAATGAGCACATCTGGTGAGGCTTTAATGTATTGAGTCTGGACCAAAAGGAGCCATATGCCTCTTCATCCTTAACAAACAAGGCTACTGGCTTTCTATATAATATAAGCAGCTATTTTTCACAGTTGGAAGAATAGCGGGAAGTGTTGTTTGTTCATGTAGTGGAGAATGCAAAGTAGTGGAGAAAGATAATCCCTGTGCTTTCATGGGAAAGGTGATATGATCCATGAGGCTACATGGCATTAGAAACATCAAAGAGAGCCTTGCAGACTCTGGAGGAGTGGAAATGGGGTCATGATCTTTCACTGCAATCCTTAAGTAACAGCTAGTAAAACAAAAACCCTGAAAACAAAAAAAACCTCCCCAAACTGCAACCAGAAATCTCCTTGGTGGCATAGGTTTGTGATAGAATGGGTGATAAAAGATGTGGGCTTAAAAATATATGGAGTAGTTCACTAAGACTTTCCTCTTTCCTTTTATTTAGTGTATGCCTGATGAATTCTTCTCCATGACTAATGGAGATGTTTTCAGTTTCATCCTTAATCTGTTCATTTTATTATTGTTTATTTGAATCCCTGGTGACAGATAGGTTTATATGGTAACACAAGGATGTCGGCTCTGGACTGCTGGTGATCAAGGCTAGAGAAACTGTTTGAACTTTGTGACTTCATGTGCTAGCTTGACAAACCCTACTAGGCAAACAAGCTGTCTGATCCAAATGGCACTCAACAGAGCTCTGTGGGTTATGTTAAGTTAAATGAAAGCCTGTGCCAGGCCTTGCTGGATGATGGTCCTACCAACACGTAGTTGTAGCATGCTGGAGGCATGAGACAGAAGAGCTGAGTAAAGTTGTGAAAAAGCTAGACCTAAAGATCATCTAGTTCCAATGCCCCTGCTATGGGCAGGGACACCTTGCACTAGGCCAGGTTGGATGGGGCTTTGAGGAACCTGGTCTAGTGGAAGGTGTCCCTGCCCATGGCAGGGGGTTGGAACTGGATGAGTTTTAATGTCCCTTCCAACCCAAACCAGTTTGATTCTATATTTCTTTTGGCAGATTTGATCTCAAAAGACCCCAGTGAAACAGTGCACTAAACAGTTGCAAGTCTGCAAATAAACTGTGAATAAAACATTAAATTGTTTTGCAATTGATAAGTGTCAATGTTTCAAGCATGACTTCTTTTCTGTGTGTGGTTCCCTCTCAGGACAGGAACAGTTCTTATTGCTGCTACTGAATTTGAGTATCAAAGTCTGTTTTTCCTCATAACAGTGTATCTGAGATAAGTGGATAAGTAGACATCAGAAATTTTGTAGGATATGTGTAGCTCAGAACTTGATTTTGTACAAGGCAGGCTACCAAATTACAGCTCAAGTTGCTAGAATTATGGTAGTTCATAAGAAAACATGCTTTTCTGGTTGAGAACACAGAGTGAAATGGCAGTGCTTTGGGACTTAGAAGTGCTTTGAGTTTGGCTTTGTAGTGGGCATGGGGAAGTAGAGGAGAGATGCATTTTCTGACTTTTTTTCCCCCTTTCTCTTCATTGGAACCTGTTTGATGATTTCTGTTTAAGAAACTTTAATTCTTTAGTGTATATGGGCTGTAATTCCAATATTTGTGGCATCTCGGGTGTCATTTCCAAAAGCTGCATTTGTTCTAAGTTAAACAACTTGTGGAGGTTTGACTGATACATTCAGTAGAAAATGAACAGCTGGTGCAAGTGGCTATTGACTGAGAAGTTGAGGAGCATCACTGGCGCTCTCCTGTCAGCGCATAGCCAATCCGTGTTCCCTCTCAGGAGGTGCTTTGCTGCTGGACAGTTCCTCCTCCAGCAGCCTAGGGGTGGTGGTGCTCTCGCTGCAGACTTTATCTCCTTCAAGGGTGATAAAGCTACTAAGAGCAAATAAATACAAGTAAACATTAACTGTCTGTCAGTGCTGCTGGAGAAAAATGAAGCAAAAGTTTAAATCTCATTAGCTTTTTTCTTTAAAGGGATTAGGTTTTTGGTAGGAGGAACAGCAAACATAAGTGCAAGAACATGGAATGTGGTACTAAGAAGAAGCAGAGGTTGCAGAAGTAGAAACTGAAAAGATAAAGAAAATAAATGGGCTTGGAGGCTTTACAAGCATCTCCTTAACCTTTAATATCTGGGCCTGCAGCTGAAATGTAGAGTTTTCTCTTGGGAACTGCACTCTTTTGATGGTACTCAGAAGACTTGAGCTGTGTGTTTAAGACCTGCTGTGATCAGGGCATGGTCTCTGAGGAAACATTTCCCCTTTCAAGTAGCTGTCCTGGTTGTTTCCTGCTTATGTGGGCTCTCCTAATATTTAGGATACATTTATTTGTGTAGGATACATTTATTTGTGAACAGGACAAGAGAGTTTGATGCAGACAGCAAAGCACATTGTGTGCACAGATTTATGTGGGGTTAAATCTCATCTTCCTGGATTTATCACAAAGGTGTAATGGTGATGATGATTAAAGCCTCTAGTATGATTCCTGCATTGCTAAAGAAGAACTGTCTGGTTTCTTACCTTACTGTGGGCCATCCAGCTGGGCTGCCTGCTGCTATCAGTCACTGCTGTCTGCAGAATGGACGTTGTAATAGCTTCAAACACCATCAGCAGTCCTGGCACAGGATTAAACCAGACACAGCACTTATTTTTTTCCAGAGATCTTTATCTGAGTGACTGTCTGGTTGCTTTAAGCAGTGTCATGTTGCTTATCGTAGTAACTCTTAATTGATCTGGCTGTAGTTCTTGGGGAGGATGGGGCTGAGAAGCAACAGTGGAGTGGTGATTCCAAAGCTTTTTCACAATGGTGTGTAGGTGAGGGGCTTAGGCTGTACTTGTACAGGCGGGCTTGGAATAAAATGCTGCCTTTTCAGCAGAAATTGCACAACAATGTTTTGTTCACCACTGAATTATGTAGCCAAGATTTGCCTTTTTATAAGTATGTTTCTAGACATTGTCTGCTGTGCATCACTGTTACCTCAGGTCTCTAAAGACACTCTGGACTGCTGATCTTGGACAACTTCATCTCTAGTGTTCACCAATTTTAATTTCACTGCCTGTGGTTGTGATTGTTTCTCCCATAATGACTGTTTGATCTCACCTGAGGGGGATGCATGTATTGAAGTCTTTAATTCTTAATTCATAGTAATCTGTTGGGTTTTATTTCTAGAGGCTGGGTAGCAAAGCTTTCAGTCTCACAGTCATGTGCGATGTAGGGTTGGTGTCACCTTGATCATTTGCAACATGTACTTTCTTCTGAAAGCTGACTGCCTGTGAATTAACATCTATATGTTAACTTTTGGTTGGTGGTGTTCCAGGATAGAGGCGCGCAGCCGAAGACATTCAAGAGCTTATTTTGAAGGTTTGTTTTCATTGTTTTGTTTTTAATGGGATTGGTTTCTGCCATAACTGTTGACATGAAGCCTTTTAGAGGGGGTGTTTTTCAGCAGAGCTTGGTTGCACACTCTTAACAAGGCCTTTCCTGGGACATTGGTGCTGTGAGCAATGGGTCGTGTATTGGATGTGGATGATAACCACCACTTTGCAGAGGAAGAAGGGAAAGCCAGTAAATTGGCAAGTGCAGCTTCCCTCTGTAGTGCCCCAGCTGGTCCTCTCCCTGGGAGGGAAGTCAGAGCAAGTAAGGGGATAACACTTGAAGCAGAGGCTGCTTTCACAGCAGCAACAGCTATGAAAACTTAGTCATGATTATCTAGGATTTCACAGTGTTTGGACCACTGGGCAGACAAAGGGAGCACTGACCTGTTCCAGCCTGCAGCAGGAAGTTTATCGTCACTGCAAGACAAAAGCTGCTGTGTAGTTCTGCCAGGAATGATGACTGCAGTGAGATTCAGTGCTAAGACCGAGAGCAGAGTTGATATCTTTGGGTTTGTTCCTTTTTGTTGTTTTATACGACTCTTTTCGTTTTGCCCTTTTGCTGAACCAACTGGAGAAACTGTCAGGCTGAGCCAGATGCAGTCATAGCATATGTTCATGGCTGTGGGGTAGGTGGGGTGATCATGAAGCACAAAGGTTTATTTACAGAAGCATGCTTTCCAGAACAATTCTGTTTTCCAAAACTGTGCAAGGTGTGCTTGTAATCTGTTAGCACACCCATCTTCCCCTCCAGCAGAGCAAAATGAATGTAGTGTTTTCTGTTGCCTTATTCTGTAAGGCTATCAACACTCCTTTTGGATACATTCTGGCCATCGCTGTTTCGAGCTGATGTTTCACCTTAAAAAATAAGCCAGGGAGAAGAGAAGCTGCATTTTTTCCTGAGTAGCTCATATGGGCAAGGGAAGAACAGTTGTTAGCTGTGTAACTCTGGGTTCCTTTTCATTCCCTCTTAAATACAGGGACTTAGACATATCAGAAAGAGTATTCGGAGTTGGTGAGAAGACTGACATCTTAGAGCTGAGCATTAACTGTATAAAGGTTTTAATACTGTTAATGACCATGCAGTTGTTTTTGGCTTTTCCAAAGGTTTTCCCAAGGTTCACCAAGAGCAAGTAAGATTGTCTTTCAGGGTGAGCCTATATTAAATTAAAACCTGTCTTGCACAGTAGGGCTAAAATGAAGCTGCCAAATATGCCTGGCACTAGCATCCTTTCAGAGGGGACCCATGCTGCATGTAGGTAAGTGCTGTAAGATACTAGGGCTGGTAGAGAAGGTACATGGGAGAGCAAATTGCTACAGATATTGTGCTACTAACTGTGCAGGGACTTTTTACTGTATGGTACAGCTAGTAGGGCTGTTAGGTAGCCCAAAGGGTTTTTTGTCCTGAGGCCAGTGGGAGGTTTTGGCTGTGAGCTGAAGATGGTTCTTCTCCTGATGCCCTCCTCTCCCCCTCTGCTGGTCTTACCAGGTTTTTAAAGAAATCACTTTTATCTTAGTTTGAATTTTTTCTCTCCTCACTGTTAGATGTCATAACTGGGTTGCAAACATCTCCTCCTTTCTGGTTTGAGAGTGTCTATGAATGTTTTCTGCTCTGTATGAAGTTTGTCCATTATAAAAACAACAAAACAAGAAAACCCCAACCCCATTTCAAGTTGTAGCAAGGTAACTACTTTGTTGATTTTTGACTTTTGCCAGCACGTATGGAAAAGGCCGAGTATGTTTATGGCCCAGGCAGAAGCTAGGTTGATCTGGTGGAGCTGCTGTCAGACAAAATGCCTGGTTAATCACGTTCATGAATCCAAGTGGAGAGATTTTATGGTCTCCAAATGAAATAAGCATCATCTTGAATGAGGCTCAGTCAGTAGACTTACAGCACAGCAGCTGCAGAAGTTGTGCTTTGCCTGCCTTGTATTTCTTTTACCTGCCTTTTTAAAACAGTAGTGTTCCCTGCTATACCCTAAAGTGATCCAAGTGTTTAATCTTGAGCCCTTGGATAAACTTGTCCCTTTGATATATTCTGTAATTGGAAAAAAAAAGATTTATTATTCAAGTAGAGTCTCTCAAAAATATGTATTAAATTTCAATGGAGTCGATAATTACTTTTATTGCATGTGAAGTCTTAATGAAGTATGACACTTCCCTGCTGCTCTTAGACATTCAATAGCAGGCGTATGCATGGCTTTACTGTCTGTCCACTGATGTGCTTCTGTCTGATACTGTAGCTCCTCACACAGAGACTTCATTTGCAGATTTAACCTTTTGGAGACTCAGGAGGGGCAGATTTAGGCCTGATTGGAGCATGGCTCTTTTATGGGAGCCCATGGTTTGGAAAGACTGTCCATGGGGCTTTTGCCTGAGAAGAGTCATTGCATTTCCCAGTGATGGCACTTTTAGGAAGTGAATGGTCAAACAGAGATAAAAGAGGTGCTGCACTTTGTGCTAGGAAAAGTCATTTCAAAAGGCAGGTAATGATGGATAGGGATATTTTTGCTTTCTCTGGCACTCTGGTTAACCAAAGAGCTTGTTTTCTCAGGTGGAAAGAGGCAGCAAAGACGGCAGCACTGCTGTTTTAGAAAGTTTCTAAGCTTGTTTTTGGTATGGAGTGATATAAACTAAACACATGATGGCAAATTGTGCTGTAAAAGTTTATTAGTACTTCTCAGGGACAAATTTACACCTAGGGAGAATACACTTAATGCTAGAGTATTGCTGCAGAAAATTACAATAAGGAGCAGCTTGTTTGTCTTAGTGGTTTTCCTGTTTATAACACATGGATGAATATCAGTCTGTGCGGTAATCTCAGGCACACACATGTACATGGTTGGCTTACCCTGTCCAAACTGGGGAGTATCTAAAATTATTACCCTTTCATTTTGCTACCCTTAGAAAGGAATGAGCAGGGCACTTCATCAGGAAACATGAAGGCGACTTCCAACAGAAGACTTTTCTCTAGGCTAAAAAGAAAGCGATTAATTTTGCTGGCTGTGGCTTCTGGGTCTGTTCCAAACCTATAATCTCCTCACAGTCAGAACACACTTGAGTCTCTTGGGAGACTCTCGCAGATGCCATGTTTGGTTTGGGTGGCGATGCTAATCCAGTCCTCTAATTTGTACCAAAAGTGCCTGACAATATGTCTGAAGAAATGTGGGAGTAATAGGTTGCAGGCAAAGAATGTTTTCAGCAGAAAATGCCCTTTTCTCCCTTTCTCCCCCACTACATAATTTCAGTTGTGGAGCTAAATTAATCTTGAACTCCTGAGGTCCAGAAACACTTGAGGACACCTTATGCCATTACCCTCACCCCATGTGCCCGCCAGCATTTCTGTATGCAACAAGGTATTTACAAATGGTATGGTTGTGCTGGTGATTGAAAATTACATCCCTGGTCATAGGCTTCCAGTTTGTTGTGTAATTTTAATTACCAATTCCCCTTGTAGAGCACAGTGACCTGTCCTGGAGTACCAGTTGTTTTGGGGAATGTTTAGTATTCTGTACGTGGAACCTGCACGTGGTTCTATGCTAGCTGTGCTCCTCCAAAGATCTGAAGTAAGTAGTTATATGGGAGTTCAGATTGTTTTCCGCTTGCCCACAGTGTCTTTGACTTGGTGGCATATGCTTAAGCTTGTTTCCTGACATGCTATACAAGATGTTCTAATGGATTGGAGGCATTAGGCAAATTAGCTTGAGTTTCTCCACTTCCGTGTGTCATGATTTTGCAGGGCCTTTTCTCCCATCAGATGTTTGATGTCTTTTCCCATCATTGTACTTGCTTCCAGTGGTCATTTTTGCTTTGAAAAAAGGATCATCTGCAGAGGTCCCTTCCAACCCAAATTAGTCTATAATTCTATGATCTTTGAAAACAAGCATCCTCAAAGCAGTGAAATAGTCAAATTTTAGGACTATACATAACCTAATTTTGTGGGGCTTGTTTCTTGTGTTGGGATCAGTGTATTGTGCCAGTTATTTTCATCTGGGGTTAAAATTCCTATCACTGCATGTGAAATACACAGCTTTAAAAGAACAGTTTTCAGAAGAGATATTATAAAGGCTTATATAATATATTACATATATATTATAAATTATATAGAACATAATTTGCTGACTGACTATTAAGTGAAAACTTAAGCTGCCTTTTTTGTCAAGTTATTGACCACTTTTTCTGCCCAAGTTTCACCCGTTGGTATTAATGATTTCTTATATGTAACATGAGTGGTTTCTTGTAAATAAAGTTCTCCTTGAAATTATTTGTGAAAAACTGAAAATTGCTTAACGGTGGATGGCTTTTGGATGCTTTTTAAGCAAGTTGGTTTATTTTATTGCCAGCTTGTTGTTCTAGCTATTTTTAATCTCCATTTATACAGGAGGCTTAAGGCGCTGAATATATTTTACTCTGAGATATGTGAATGTGCCTAACACCATAAGGTTACAACTACGTGACACCCTGACTTTAATAACAAATAATAATGAAAATTAGAGAATCCTGGAATGTTTCAGTTTTTTGGTGTTTTTCTTTGTGTTTTTTTGGTCCTGGGAGGAGACCCAGGTCTGGTGTTACATTCTAGATTGAAATGTGAAGAGTTAGCTGTAAATCTAAGGGAATCTAATGTGAGAGTGAAGTTAATTTACTACTTCCTTCTTTTGGCACACACACTGCATCACTTAAGACTTCCTTAAATGACAAAATAAGTTAAAAATCCAACTGCTTAAACTTGTAATGACTTAATAATTTTCATCCTATTAGCAGACACACAGCTTCTCATTTGGCAAGACTGGTTATAAGGGAGCTGACATTAATGTAACTTTAGTAAGAAGAGTGTAAAACCAGAAGCAACTAACAGAATGTAAGTTAAAACAGGCTATTTCTTATATAAATTTATACCTTCTTTCACATATTTTTTTACCTGCTATGATATAGAAAGCACCAAGTAACATGTACCTCTAGCCATGAAAAAGTGTTCGTTGCAAAGTCCAAGTGTACAGGGACAACAGTCTGATGGAAAGCCTTTTAAAATCCCTTCCTTGTGAGAGTCTAAGCTCTATCACTCTGCATGCAAATTTGGCCTGTGTGCTCTTGTTCTGTGAGCTAGAAAGGATGAGAAAATTGAAAAGCCATAAACTTCATCGTGCTCTAAGGAGTTGGAATATATGTAAAGCTTTTGCCTTTGTGCATCTTTCACAGAGGACAGGCAGTGGATCGTGCTTTGAGAACTGACTGGATAGCTGAGGTTATCTGTAAGATACCTTAAAGGTTTTTAGGAAGTGTTGAGGATTTCAGTCCTTTAATACTTATGGCAAGTGTTCCTACACATGCAGAAGCGGCAACAGCATTGGAGCAGCACAATCTATATAGATTTTTGCTCTTCAAATGCTGCTCTGTCTTTCAGGTACAAAGTCTTTGAGACCAGAGTGAAAAATTGTAAATCCCTTGTGATAAGTATTTTCTTTATTATTTTTCTCTATTCTTTATTCAATGAAAACAGCTGGTTTCGTGCAACTGTTTTAGCTATAAACTACTCCTTTTAAATCACTTAGCAGGCCACTGAGTGGTTCTGAATCACTCTTTTGGTTATGTGGCACTGGAGGAAACCATTGCCACATGTCCTGGTGAAGTACAAAAGCCTGACAAATTCCCGTGGTGACAAATTCCCGTGGTAACAAATTCAATTTCATATGAAAAATACTACCCTTGTAAAAGTGAGTCCAGTTCCCATTTGTGGTGCATGGACCCCCCCATCCCAGGAGCAGCTTGCCCCCATTCAGTGAGCTCTGCAGTTCATGGTGAGGAGGAGGCTTGAGCCCTCCAACTGTAATTGGCAGCCCAGGAGCTACTTGTGACTTAGATATGTCAGTGGGGGCCTTGACACCAGTGAGTGTTCAACCCATCCATCCACCTCTTGCTGCAGGAAGGGAGCTGGGAGAGCTTGTTTCCATTTTCTTGTGCTCCATATGATTGTTTCCATGAAAGCTGCCCCTGTCCGCTCTGGAATTGCAGCAGTACAAATCATGAGCTGGCTTTGAGAAGCTGAGCACTGAAGCACGGCCAGGTTGAAGAGCCCAGTCCATGGTCTGTGCTAAGACAACATGAGCACTGCAACCCTGGCAATAGAAATCAATGGCAAAAACTATCCTGGGCTTCAGTAAGGGGTGAGGATCTCACCTGACGACCAGAACAGACCCTACTCACATGAGACAGCATTTTCAAAGCCTTTTCTTGAACCTGCTAAATAGTTCTGGTATGGGAAAATGGGTGAGTGTTTAAGCTGGTTGGGATGATACTTCCACCTCTGGTATTTCCACTCCTGCTAAATGGACTGGGGCAGGTTGTGGTGCCTGTATCTCTGCTTGACCAATACATATGTAGGTAATTGTGGCAAAATGCATCCCTGAAATGCAGGTGCTGTGAAACTGCTGTGACACTGCAGCCATTGCCAGCAATAAAGACCATCCAAAGCACTGATTTATTTGTCACTCCCAAGAACTCAGACAAATGCCAGAATTTATTTTTAAACTTTATATAAGCGACTTAAATATTTGTGATGGCTCATTTTTCTTTCCTTACTATTTTGGGAACAGTCTTAATTTTGCCTTACATTGTTTCTGTTTGGACTCTTTTTGACCTTGCTTCTTTCTCCCTCCTCTTCGGTGACAAAATGATCTAATGTCCTGTGTTGACTGAAGGCTGGTGAGTTCAACACAAGTTTGCTTGCTTCAGGGAATGAGCAGAATGTATTTACAGGGCTTCTGCTGTATCCCCTTCCTACTCACCAAAAGTTATCTAAAAATCTAATGTTTCTGACTGCATAATCTGTATGTATTTAATTTTGGTGTTAACACTGTGTTTCTTGTCTTGAAAGGAATATTCCTGGGTGCAGCTCTGGAGAGCTGTGTGGTGGGCAGTTTAACACTTAAAGTTTAGGTATTACTACGATTATTCCATTGTAGGCATTTATCTCATGTCTGTCCTTAATTCTTTAATGCAGTGGTTCTTATATCGTCAGCCTCGAAAAGGTTGCAAAGGCAATAAAGGTAAAATGCAGCTTAATAAAATTCTGTAGATCTCTGCCTATTGCTTTTCTGATTGCCAGCACTGTTTGGAAGCCACTGCTCCCACCTATGCCAGAGGCACAGAAACCACTATGATTTCTCATTGACTTCATCCCACAAAGTCAGTAGGATTATTAAACTACAGCAAGACATCTGTCTTTCATGATGATACCTCCAAAGACCTATTCGTCTCATTAGTGACTGGTTCCATCAGTCGGGATCAGGGACCTCCTTTGGTACAGACCCTTATATAAACAGCAGCAGTGCTCATGGCTATAAACAGCTGGGGAGATAGTCCGTGTGATGGATGAGGAGCTTGTAAGGTTTGGATATGTGTTGAGGGGTTGTTTTCTTAAAATAGCCATCCCCAAAATGATCCAAAAGAGTATATAAGCTGTCTAAATCTTGTGTGAGAAAAAAAGTTTAGGCTGGAGGCCCCATGAGAGAAGGTTTTCTTCACTTACACTTGACAGTTCTGGATTGTCTGTAGATTTGTTGTAAGGGTGTTTCTGGGAATGTGTGTGCTCTCATCCTTCTAATTCCAGCCAGAATCAAAAGGAAAAGAAAGGTCAGAAATAATTAGTATCTTACTAAGGAAAAGTAAAAAGGAAATCCAAAGCTTGAAAAGGCTTGTGCAAGGCTATGTATATGTGTTTTATTTTGTATATAACTGCAGTCTTTCCCACCTGGACAGTGCCAGTATTCTGCTGGTGGCTGAGAAGCAGGAAGTGTAATGAATGTGTATGAAGAAGAAACGAAGAACATTCATGCTGTATATATTTCTATATATATATAACATATATTTAATGTCAATATGCAAGGAGTATTTAAATGAATTTAGGATGTGATCATACGTTTCTAATTGTCATAGTTCTCTCATCTTCCTCCTCAGCTTGAACTTTTCCTTTCTGAATTCTGTGTGTGTAGGTTTGAAGAACTTCTTAGAGGTCTATGTTACATGTGAGATAGAAGGAAATCGAGTCAGCCAGATAAATGCTTGCTCTTTGTGATGTATTTTGCAACAGACTCGTTACAAAATATAATAGATTGATACCTGGGAATCTTCTACACAACAAAACAGATGTTCTTTAACACGTTTGTTTTCTTACTACCAAATCTCTGCTATTGAACACATTCCTCCAGTGCCAGGCTGGATGATAAGTATAGGCCACGAGACAAGTGCTGTATAGCAGTTTGCCTTTGCCAACAGCTCAGCATTATCAAAAAGAGCTTGATTTATGATCCCTGGAGAGCATGGCACATAGGTTAGCTTGGGTTGCCAAGAAGTGTGCTGCCAAACTTACATTCCACCTAGGCACTCATTGGTGTATGCTAGACCTAAAGCTGAATCTGGGCTTTGGCAGGGGAATTTAATGTACCTCTAACGTAAACCACTTCTCTTTTACAACCTTTTTGTCAGCTGACAGCTGTCAAAACCTTGTGCCTGTAACTACAGGTTGCAGTGTTTTGTGTGAGTATGCTAATTTCCTTAATGGATATTTAGTTGGTAATAACATAGTTAAGGAGAAGTATGATCAGGTTTAGCTCATTTGTGTATCACTTGCAATTGTGGACAGATGGAATATCCTTATTCAGCTTTGTCCTCACCATTTGATCTGTGCTCCACTCAGAAGAGATTTTCCTTTTGCAGTGTTGCGAGAAGTTATTTTTGTGGATGCGTATTACTGAATCTGGGTATGAAAGACAGGACTACATCAAGCTGTGGGCTGCAAATTATTATCTTATGTATACAGTAAACACAGATGATGGGAGTCTTGACCCACAAGATTGCTTCACTAGACAGATGGATGAAACTAACTAAAAATATGCAAGTTTATTTCATTCCCTTAGGAAAGGACTTTGGGTCATAAAGAGTCTATACAAACAGATCTTTACTTTGCTATTATTGCCACTAATTTACTAATATTTTGACTAATGCTTACAGCTTTTTAGTGTACTTTTTCATCTTATCCTACATTTTATGCAGACCATACATTTCTGAGTAATGAGCTGAAATCAACTCTAGTCGCTTGCATAACTAAATCTTCTGCTGTTGCCCTTTTCTTTTGCTCATATGAAGAGAAAATGAGGCTGTTTTTTGTTAATTATATTTACAGAAACCACCCCTAATCAAAATTCCTTTGAAAAAAAAGCCCATTTAGAAGGAAGCTTATAAGATATCTAAGCTTCTAAGATACATGTATTAACTAATAATTAAGATATATATAACTAATATATATATATATATTAACTATCTAAGGACAAAAAACCCCAGTAAGGGTGTTATGGTAGTGTCCAAAAATTCCTTACAAGACATGAACTTTAACTGTGGTAGTCATAAACAAAAGCACGCTTAGGATCAGTCCTTTACCCTTTGGATGTGATAGTCTGTCACGACCACCCTTACCCTCTTTGCTTGAGAACCATTCCAGCTCAGTCATTAGAACTTGTTACTTCATAACACTTTAGGCTCCCTGGAAGAAATAAGTTACCCTATTGCAGGGGAAGGTAGTGTGTTTGAGGAGTTTGTCTGGAACAAGGTGCCAACAGTGATCATCCGAGAGAAAAATGTCAGCAGCCCTGCTGTAAATGAGACTTGCATGCATGACTGGGTGATGCTCATCTCATTTTCCATGTCTGAAGCTTTGGTGACCCTTACAATTAATGGTAAGAAATCAGCATTTTTAGGGCACAATTCACTTGGTCCACTCCACATGTGTGTTTCAGGGCAAGACAAGTCAGACTCTATTGAGTAGGTCTCCGCTGGCTCACAAGAACACCAAGGGCAATTTGTTGGAGGTAGACATCTGTATTCCAGATGTCTACATTCAGTCAAATGAATCCCACCCAATCCAGTCCAGTGTTGTTTGACATTATTTGCAATTTGAGAAGGACAAACGCTCAGTTGGTAACGATGCACTGATCTGTTTCCAATATTCTATTTATTAATTGAAACAGATTGAATTTTAGCCAAAGGACTGGAATAGAGAAGTGTTACACCCCGTTCCCACAGTCAAATAACAAGAACACAGGTTTTTCAGCTATAAATCTGAACTCCACTAGACATAAAAGATCTAGTTGAATGAGAAGAAATGAAAGCAAGCAGAGCACAACTGCTGTCCTGTGTTCCTGTCTTTTTGCTCTGCTGGTCATGGGGTAAAGATACAGAAGTCTTTTATACATCCAAATCCTACTCATTTTGTTCATCTTCACTGAAATGTGATGTGATGGCTATCCATAATCAGCAAATTTATGTTACTGTGTTACAGCTGGGCATCCCACCTTGCTTCTAAAGTGGCAATCAATATGTGTGGGAGGTCATCATAGCCTTTCTATTGGTAGTTTTAGTAGTAGTGATTGAATCAGAGCCCTGGCGAACAACCCAGCAGCTGTGAAAGATGTTAGTTAAATGGTTTTAAAAGGTTTATATTACTCTCACTGAAGAGCTTAGTGGTAGCTTTGTTATGGTCTACTTCTTTTTCTTGTTGGAAACGCCTGTAAAGTTACCTTGTGTTTGAAGACAGCCATATTTTGCACCTCATCTTTTGAAACTAAAGTGGACATAAGGATAAAATCTGCTTTGTTGGAAATGAGATGCACATGAATTCAATAGTACAGCTCTCTTATGATTTTTGTTGTCACTTAGGAGTTTGGAGAAAAATCTGAGTTCCTTTTAGAAAATTCAGCAGTCAGTCAGTTTGGTGTTTTCCTTCATGGAAAGCTTCAATTTTCTGTAGAAAGTAAACATTTTTTGGGAAGAAAAAAATAAATCCAGTTTTTCCCTGGAAAGTTTTCACTTATTCTGTTGGTAAAACATTGTCAGCTCCTTTGAGCTGAAATGAGTAACTGTAGAACCATCTACGTAAGACTGAAGTAATAACGGTAGCACATGTGAAGGCAAAACAACATGTGGGGCTTGTCTCTTAAGAGCTGCTGTGTTGAGGTTGATCCAAAGTGTGCTGACATTGATGGAAAGAGTTGTACTAATCTGAAATGGCTTTTGCTGGGTACCTTGACAAAGTGGTGGTTCTTGGTGGGGAGGAAAGTGCTATGGACAGTAATGAGAAATCATTGCCTTTCTGTAGCAAACATGACTTCTGCTTCAGCAATACAAGGAGGGACCGATCTGCTACCTTAGTGGCTTCTGTTCTGCCAGTGACAAGCACCATCTCTGCCCACCATCTCTGAGGACCCACGCATTTGCAGCACTGCACAGCTTGTGCTCTCTCCAGCTCCTCTTCCCTTCCCAAGAGAGATCATCCCCTTCCCATGGGATTCCCATGGGACACCTGTCAGAGGGGTCATGCAGTGTCCATGCATTATGGACCCGGCATTCCCGTCACTGTGTAGCAGATGTGGGAATGACTCCTGGAAAGGTTCTCTTGACTTTGGCTGACTTCATTCTGTCCTGTTTGCTTAACTTCCTCAACGCACAGTAAGGAAGTTGTTAAAACATTCTCTCTGTTTCTTTCCTTCCCAACAGTGTTCACCTTAAAAGCTTTAGAAGCGCAGAGAGGCAGAGACAAGAGTTTCTCTCTTTCTGTGCCAGCTTCTTTTGAGGCCAAGCTGCCATGATAAAAATAAACACCTTTCTGCTGGTCAAGCACTGCTTTCAGTGGAAAATGATGGCACTCTCTATTTTTATTTCTGTAACTCTTTGGCTTCTATACTGAACTTTAAAACATCCTCCATATCTTTTGGCTTTTGCTGAATTAATGTTTTCTGCCTTAACTGAACAGCAAGGAAAACATCAAAGAAAACAAGTGGACAAGCAAGAAACATGTCAGCAGTTGAGAAAAGTCAAGCAGTTTTCCTGCTAGTGAAAGGGCATTTTAATCTGCATGGATTAGGTAGCAGTGGCTGAGGATGAAGCTGAGCTGGTAAAGGAACGTGCCTGTTCTTCCCAGTAGCACATTTCTCCCTTGTGTTTAAGCAAAGCATACTCGATATTTATATGGTCACCACCACATGTGTGACAGATTTGATTTGCCACCTCGTGAGTGGAAAAGTTAATCTCAGTAAGGTGGTTTATTTTTAGTCTACAAAAAAGTAACATGAAGAAAAGGCAGAGTTGGTCTTACAATGTGATGGATTAAGAAGTCTAAATTGTGTGTAGCACACAAACTTTTGGAGTCTATTGTTAGTCTGTTTCCTTTCTGTAGTAAACACTGCTGCTTTTAATGTAAGACCAATTCCTTCTCAGTTGTTAGCACTGAAACAATCTGTTGAGCTTTTCCTTTTAGAGATCTCTCTGCTTCATTTTAACTCACCAGCATGATTAAGATGTAGGCCCTAATCCCTGGCTGCATTTCAAAGAGGAGATTTATTTCTTAAGGGACCTTCACTGCTGTTTGTTGGGATGCAGTTCCTGTAATGCCTTTCACAAGGGAGAGTTAGTTCAGGTTGTGGGAATTACTTCCTCTAAACCTGGAAAAAAATACTTGTAGTCACTAGTGGCATGAGCCTTAGATCAGCACCTCAATATTATTGAACTCAAATCTTTCTGAATTACGTCTAGTTAATCAACTTAAACTTCACCTTAGAACAACTGATTTTTGCATCATCCAGCATGACTCCTATCCTATGAATCCTATGGATCTCCTTGCACCCATCAACAAAGACTTCTGATCTCTGCCTTCTTGCCATGTAGCATCAAATAAGGCAAGGACGTGCTAGCTGAGAGGAACTTAAAACTTCTTGTAAGTATATCCATAGAGGCCAGGAAATGCCAGACCTTCATTCAGCAAAGTGGCGGGAAGCGTTGCAGTATGTTAGGGATGCTCCTGCAGGAATTGGGTCCTAATAGTGACAACAGGCGCCCCTCCTGCCTCTGGGCTTTTGTCTTATTCTGAGGTTTCAACTCACACCTTGGAGATGTGTTTTTCCTCCCTTTTATTAGACTTACCAGCACATCTCGGAATAAGATGGAATAAAATAGGTCCTGGGCCATGGCATGTTGCCATGTGAATGAATGGTGACTTTTCACAGTTTTCTTAGGACATAAAAAGAAAGTATTTGGAACTTTTTTTTAAAAAAACCCAACAAAGAGCATGCAAACAAAAAACCCCCACCAAAACCCACACAAAACCAAACACAAACTATATAAAGCTTTATAGTGTAAGCAAGTGGCTGGTGTTTCCCTGCTGGTAAAATTCTGTAGCCCTCATCTGATGTATAAACCAGGCATAGCAAATAATATTGCTGCAGAAAGCTGCCTTGGGCTGTTGAGTAGAACTCATAAGGGAGAAGAGACATTTCTGAAGACCCTTCTCATGCCTACATTCTTCTCCAAGATCTGTTGTGAGAATGCTTCCTTTTTCCTCGGCTGGCTGGCACAGGGTGGACCTCACCACATTGCTCACCCCTGGTCACCATAGGGTGGTCTGGCCACCCTTGTTCACTGCAGTGAGATGCTGTGTGGTTGCTGGCTCATCAACTGTTCTTCAATACCTATGCTTCTGCTCACTCAAACTCATCTGGCCTGCACATCATTGCATGGTGCAACTCCTGTAGTATGTCCCAGGAGGTTGCCAAAGGGCTCACGCAGCTATTACCTAAAAGGAGGATGGAGCAAAAAAGTAGCTGGTCCCTTCTCCCAAGTTACAAGTAGGACAAGAGGAAATGGCCTCAAGCTGCACCAGGGAAGGTTAGGCTGGATTGTAGGAACACGTCTTCCCTGAAAGGGTAGTGAAGCATTGGAACAAGCTGCCCAGGGCAGTGGTGGAATCACCATCCTTGGAAGTGCTCACACACAGTGTAGACGAGGCCCTCAGTGACATGGGTTAGTGGTGGCCTTTGCTGTGCTTGGGGAACAGTTGGACTTGATGATCTTAAAGGTGTTTTCCAATCTGGTTGATTCTATGACTCTATGAAATTAACTTCAGGCACTGGAGTGCTATTGCTACAATATGGTTTACTAAAATGACGTGAGCTTTGCTCTTTGCTACTTCTGCACGTAAACGTGCTGAACACAGATGCAAGGAAGGTGGGGAAACCTCCTCCCATGGCTTCTGACCAAGGAGTTCATGTTTGTGTGAAGATTTATAGCTGTGTAATAACATTCCTCCAGATTAGGATGATATTTTAGGTACCAGAGCTGCATCAATCAGTGTGCAAAGGAAATCTTGACAGGGCAGGAAGCTGAGAGATAAACTTACATGCCTGCAACCATAGTACTCACACAGCTTCGTGTTCAGAGTACACGTGGCATAAGGCAGCTTATCAAAGGCAAAATTGTCGCTGAAGGTTTCTGAGTGGCAGAACTGCCATTTCCCTGGCTCCTGAAGGGAAGAAGACAGACCACTTTGTTATTTGTTCATAAAGCAATGTGGTGGGTTGCATTGCCTGTACCTGATTAATTCTATCTACCAGTATCACCTGGGGTATGAAAAGGATGTTGTAGGGAGTCTGGCCTCTCTGAGATGCACAAATATACTGTGTAAGGTTGCATTTTTACTCTTAGGAGGTAGGAGAGAAGCTTTCAGTTTGGGAATCCCTACATGTGTTAGATGCTGTTCTCCTCACCCCTGGCTTCCCCTTCCTCTGCTTTCTATTGCAGGTCTGTCTGCCTGTGCTGCTTTCTCACAGCCCTTCCTTTTGTTCCTCTTTTTCTCCACAAGAGCCAGAGCAGATCTGGTCTTTGATGTTTTTATGGCATTGCTGCTTTCCCACAGTGTGTGGCTGCTGTGTCTGGGCTGTCACCAGTCCTCCTAGGCAGCAGCTTCGAAACTGCCTTGTTTAACGACCGAACAAACTCATGCTCTGTCTTATGATTTCTCTGACATTCTTTAACCATTTTATGCCACCATGTGTGGCATTGTAGGACAGTAGTTTTGTGTCGAGTTATCTAGGAGCACAGTGCTGATAATGTTGTCTAGCAAAGACATCAGTGTAATTAGAAGCACTCTTCCTTATGTCTATGCTTTGCTTTACATGGCTTTCTTGGAATCATGGACCCCTGTCATGCAGTAATACATATAAAGCTATGTAAAGTCATCTTCCACTCTCATAGATTTAGCTAGCAGGTCAATTCAGGAGACTTTGCAAATTACTTTAGTGCCTTTCTTAAACAGACGAGCACAAAACATGTTTGGCTATTTCCAAGTGTTACCTTCATCTGCTTACCTATTTTATTCAGTTTAATTTATGCTTTTGGCACAGGGGCTTTCTGTCCTTCTTGTGTTAGGACAGCATCGTTGTCATCTACTATAAATGAGATTCTGTATCCTATGGTGATGCCCAGTTTCTGCATCACCCACAAAAAGAATTACTAAAAGACATATTTTCTGGCATATTGAGAAACAGTGAAATATTTACTTAAAAAAAAAAAGAAATCTCATTTTTTTTCTAGGAGAATTCCTAAGAGCCTAAGGTATGGAATTATAAAGAAATAATGAGAAACATAAGATCAGAAAGTAGATCCATCTCTTTCTGTTCCACTACTCCTCTCATCCGTCGCATGTCAGTTATAGAAATTACAGAGTGTGCAATAATACCACATAACACTAGCAGAGATAATTTTTAGTCAGTTCTCCAGACAGAGGTGAAAATTGTCTCAGAAATCCCTATTTGTGTTAATACATGGGCAAGAAAAATAGCAGTTTAACAACAAAAGCTATTCGTCACGTTTGGATAGGCGGAGGTAAAATTCTGCTTAAAGACCTAGTTCTGCCCATGCATCTGTCTGTGCATCTCCCAAACCACCAGTGTCAGAAAATGCAGTTGCATTCTCAATTCTTCAGTTTCATCAGAGTTCACTTTGTCAGGGTCAAAAGTATTCTGCGGGTTTAATTACACTGTGTGATTTCCTGGGTATCCTATGAGCGTGTTGCACATGGAGTTATATGCCATTGTATTCCAACACAGTGTAAGCAGTATGACTCAGGGCATGAAATATTTGTGAGCCCTGGCCAGGCACCTCCTCAGCCTGTGTTTTGCTAACATAACTTTTTCAACAACAACAAAAATCCTCTTTCTTTTTGAAGTAAGTGCCTTTCATGAGGCAGATGTCTCCTTTTAGTTTTGGGCTGCAGACACAGGTTCTTATTATGCTTAATGCTGGCTTTAAACTTACAGATGTCATTTTGGGGATGCATTCTGGACATACTGAGAAGGGAGTTTTCTGCATCAGAAGATAAGGGGACACACAAAGATGCTCTAACTGCACAGTGGTGACACAGCTATAGCTTTAGCTCCTCGCCATTTAGAAACAGACGATGGGCAAAGAATCCACTCTAAAGAAACCACATTAATTGTTCTACTTAAGAAAGAGCTGTTCACAGGAGATGATGTGAGTGCAGGCAGCATGGGCTGCTCAGGATGGATCAACTTGCATCTTTTCAGCAGAGCAGACCCACTTCCAGACATCAGTGATGTGTGGCGATTCTCCCCCTGGGGACTTTTGTGGAAACCTGAAATTTCCTTTAAGCAGAAAGTCAAGTTCCAAGAAAAATACAGGAAAGTAACCAGCCTGCTGCGTCTCCTTACAGACTTAGCTACAATGGAAGAGTCAAAATGACAATATATGGGGAATTCGGCATGAAAATCGATAGACAAGGTTGTGTTTCTGCTAGGGACTTATTCTAGGGATTGTTTCTGTGAGTGGTTTTCAGTGTGATCAGGTAAAACTAAAGTGAGTCCACCTACACTTGTAAATGAATACTCTCAGTAGTTTTCACATCTATAACTCAGTGCTTGTCTGTAAATGAAACAGTTTTTATCTTTCTGTGAAATTCTTGGTTGTATACATGGGCAGGTAATCTGTTGAAGACTCCGGAGCACTCCTTTTCCTAGAAACCATTCTTGGTCTTTAATTTTCTTTTCGGGTTCCAAAAAAGCCCTTTATTTTTCCTGGGCTGTTGATTGGGCTCTCTGAGGAGCTTGTCCATCCATTGCCTTCTTTTTGAGGCATGGACTTTTTAAAAGGCTTCAGAGGTGGATTGTGGTCAAAGAAATACAACAATAGTGTTTGCTCAGTGTTAGCATAGTTCGTGTCAGAAACAGCAAAGATGATGTCTGAAGTAATTTCTACAAATAGTGCTCTATTCTTCCACTGAAAATGCCTATTCATCAAGGAAATGAATTTTGTCTTCTCAGGAATGCAAGCTACAGGACATGCGGGACTCCCGGGTTGTTTTTTTACCAAATAAGAAATATACATAAAAGAAAAGCTTTTCAGAACATAATAAACTGCTTGTGTCTCAAAGTGTGGTGGGGAAAAAAGACCTTTTGGATGAGATAGCCAAACTTGAATTTGTTGCTTCATCTAACCCAAAGAAGCTGCTCTTGCTTTTCATAAATCTTTCCTTGCACTGGACCACGGGAATGTTTACTGTAGTTCTGCAAGTCCTGAGTCAGTATGCTCATATCCATGTCGTAGCCATGTTGTTGTATACATTTATTTTTACCATGGTTTCCGGTGCTTTCCTTGCCTGAGGGGAGCCACATCCCTAAAAATTAGTCCTTCTGTGGCAGAGACCATGAAGCTAAGGATTATCGGGAAGGTCATAAGCTCTCTCATATATAAAAATACTTCACCAAGTAGTGCAGAAAGCCTTGCAAGGATTACATGAAATTAGGTCTGAACCAAAACTTCCTCTAGCATGAACATTTGAGGCAGAACTACTTTCTCTCTGTTCCAGAGCCAGACCTATAATGCAGTCTTCACTGGTGAAGCCTTAGCCAGCTCTTCAGTTAGAAGATGTATTAGCCAGCTTCTAGAATACAAATGTGGACTCAATGAGAGATTCATTACACAGCACAGAGCAAACTGGTTCATGTTAGGTAAAAACATCTGTGCTTTTCTTATCTAGCAGAATCTTAACATCTAAATTGAGTGTCTTTTTTCATGTTACTGTCTTGCACACCGAAGGAGGTGGGTCTGTCTCAACCATCCATAGCACTACCCACCTCTTTCTCCTGAATGGTACCCAACAGTATAAATTAAATTATGTCTCTGAAGTAGTTATTACCCCACCTTTATCAAAATTAGGTTTCATGTGCCCCAGATTTCTTTTCCATTTTCTATGTATTTCTGAATTTCATCATGGTCTTTTCTAGTTTTGGCTAAACTTAATCTCTTGCCATCACTTACTTGCTTATTTTCCCCAACCATTTAAAATTGCATTAAACAGTGGTCCTCACTGTTTGAATGCCAGACTGCACTCTTAACCTCTTGCTATGTCTCTTCTATTAATGGTTTAATGTGATAAAAATTCTGACATGAATCATCCAGGGAAGGAAAATGTTCATGTGAAAGACAATGCCTAGAGCGTGGACCTGAGGTTCATGGAAATTAAAGCTCTTAGTAACAGTATCACATCACTAGGAGTTTACCCTCATTAATTTTCTCCTCCTTCCCCTCCCCCCAATAGAAAGTGCCCCACAAAATCCCAAAGTAAGCCAATAAAAAGGCAAGTGATGCAGGTAAAAGCTCATGTTTTAAGATTATTTTTTTGTTTGTTTACAAATAAATTGCTTTCTTATAAGGAAATAATAATTTTTAGAATGAAATTCTTATAAGGAAATAATAATTACCTTTTTCTCCTGTCAAGCATATTCCATGCTTTATAAATGACTTTGGAAGCACTGAAATGTCGTTGTTGAACACCTAAAGATAGGAAGTGTCTGCTTGTCTCTGTGCTTTGGGTGCATTCAGGTCTGGTCTGGTTCTTTGCTTGGTATCCCTCATAAAAATAGACCTCAGAGTGTTCAGTGGTCCCTCCACAGACCCCCCATGGGACACACAGTAACGTTCTAAGCATCTTCTGTTTGACAGATGCAATACTAAACTTGTCTGGGTAGTTACCACCTCCAGCCAAGAAATCCTGGTGTTTGATGTCCAAGGCATGCATCCCTACCGTTTGAACTGAAGGGATCACTTTATTAGCTGCTACCATTAGCAGTCACCATCTCCTTTGTGAACCAGCCAGCAACTAGCCAGTGTATGAGAAGCATTCCTGACCACCCAGTTTGTTGTTTAAATAATCCAATGAGTTTAAAAAACCCCAAGCCCTTGTACCACCACCACCGCCAAACGTGGCATGTCCTAGAGAGCTTTGTTTGGAGCTGTTGTCGTTACCCTAAGAGGAAATATTGTATGTTTGAAGTCCTGGGCTGGGAGCTCAGAAATCCGAGTTGAGTTCTGAGCTGTAAAGCAGTAATCTGGTGTGAAGCTGGGAAGGTACTTCCAATTTTAATTTGCTTTCTGATCTCTATCTCCCTCCTCTCTTGCCCTTGAGTCGTTACGCCTGTTTGCTCCACAGGCTTTTTGCACTCTAAAGACAGTCTGTAACTTGCTTGCAGTTCCTATGGTGATCATGTGTTTTATGTATTTGTGTATTACTGGAACACTGTCTGAATCCAGCTCAGAATTCAAGGTGGTTCTGCCAGACAATTTAATCTGTGTTCTGTTCTCATTGCGTTTTTTGCTTTGCATTCTGTATTTTCTTCTCCCTTTCGGTGTTTTGGCAAAGGAAATTGCCAAATCTCACTGTGGTGCAGAGAGCTTGGGTGACAGTGTGCAGATTGGTTACTCATGACTGCCAACGGGGTTGTAAAAGACAGAGAGCTCCAGGGTCAGCGGCCAAGGCAATAGATCACAGAGATGCTTTCAAGTTGGAGGCATTGATTGTTTGCTTTAAAGTTCTTCTCATCTTCCACACATATTGTGTGTGTGCATATATTTGGCAGCTGGGGGCTACATCAGTCTCGTTCTGTAAATATATTTTTCACAATACTTTCAATCATGTTCTGTATTTGGAACCTTCTGTTGGGCTGTTCCACTTCAAATCTTTTTTAGTCCTTCATAGAGCCACAGCTTAAACCTTGTACCCTGTGTTATAAATATCTGCTGATGTTTTCCAATGAAAGCAGAATACGCTGTTATTTGGCCTGTTGATAACAGCAAATTGCACTGAAGGCCTCGAGTTTGAACACCTGAAGCTGTGACTTTGTTAGATCTCTTAAGGAAAACAAGGCCTGGTAAGCTGGGAAACTGTGTGGGAAAACTTGAAGACTGAAAAGCTGTAGCAAAGTGAGTTTGGCCTTCCTTCTTCTGACTTAGCGATGAGCCAGTTGCCCAGCGTGATAACAGTCTGATCTCGTAAGTACTTTTATTTCAAATGGACTAAAAAGACTTAGGTTTAGATTATCCCTTCTGACTTAAGGCAGTTAACTGTTGTAAAGTGAGGGCCTTGTTGATGAAGTCTGGCTGTGTTGGTAAATGAGGGAGGCTGATACCTCTAGGACGCAGGTGACTTTGGGTCTTGGTGATGAGAGTGAGTGTGAAAGAAAGAGAATCATAGAATCACAGAGTGGTTTGTGTTGGAAGGGACCTTAATGCTCATCCAGTTCTAACCCTCTGCCATGGACAGGGACACCTTCTACTAGACTGGGCTGCTGCAAGTCCTGTCCACCCTGGCCTTGAACACTGTCAGAGAGAAGACATCTGAGCATCTAGTTTGAGTCTCACCTGAAGGTGTTGACTCTGGGATATCTCAGCTCATAGATGTTGATGGAGCCAGTATTTCGTTTGCTCTTCCTTGCCTCCACCAGCTAGCACCAACTTAGCCCCAGAGAACAACCAAGGGAGGCAGAGATGAGGTTTTGATTAGAGGATGAGTCTGGGAGGCATGTATCTCACAGCTTTTTCTCTGAGTGACTCTCACTAATCTGTGGGATGTGTTTTGTGGAAAATCAGAGCTCCTCAGTATGACAGAGGCAGCTGGTTGGTACTGAGCTCCTTGTGGATGACAAAAGCTTACCTGGATTCAAAAAGTGATCACATGAATCCATGGCATAATACTTTAAAGATAAATGCAAAGATACAGCCCTGGACTCAAAGAGCCTTGAGGGATATCCCTTTGCACTTGACCTTTGCTTATTCTTCTCTGATAGGATTTGCCATTGGCTGTGGTTGGGAATGGGCACAGACTGAGACAGACCTATGGTCCTACCTAGTACTCTTACCCTATATTTTCACCCTCCAGAATATTTAAAGTTAATTATAGTTCAAATATGAGGGTTAGAGGAGATCCTTATACAGGGTTATAGTGAGTTTAGCGTGTTTGCTGGTGCAGATGGCTGACAGCCATTTTCTAGTAACTTGTTGCATGAGTAGTATCTTCATCCAAGGCTGCATTTTACAGTGACAGGTATAAAGGTACAGAAAAGCTGAGCCTGTAGACACGCTGCAGGCAGGATAAACTGCAGCCAGGTAGGCTCTGGCGTCAGAAAGGGCAGGGGCTGAGCTGGGAGGAGAGATAAAGACCAAGTCTGCGCTCAACCTGAGGAAGAAGCCTGGAGAATGGAACGTGAGGCTCTCAAGATGAATGAGTTAAAGCCAGAGGGCTGTTTGAAAGGACATTTCCTCTTACTGTAATTCTCCCTCCCAGTTTTCTATAAATGTCTCATTCAATAAAAAGATGGTGGCAATCAGTTCCGCAGTGTTTCTTTGCAGGTGTGTTTCCAGCAACAGGGAGAAGGGAAAGGTTCTAAATTGCCCATATTGTTATTAAACATTCCTAGTTTTTATCACTGTTTGCTTTTAAGAAATCAGCTTTTTGCACCGTATCCTGTTTTCATGGTCAGCTGGAAGTGCTCTTGTTAACCAAGTAGGAAGCAGGTATTGCTTTAGGCTGGAAGTGACATGAAAATGACGTGGGATATAAACCCCTTCTTACTGTGTCGCCTCTTGTCTAACATTCTCTTTCTTCTCCAAGATACCATTGCAGAGGCCCAGAATGAATATCTTGGCAATTGTCGAAAGAATGAAAAATTATGTAAGCTGTTCTATGATTTTATTTTTAGTTCTGAAGATAGTGGCTGTGTTTGTGTCTGGTCAACAGGTTCCTTGACAAGCCAAACAATTTTTTTCCTACTGCTGGATCTAGAAGCAGTCCTGTGATTTAATAAAAGCAGAAAGAAAGGGTCCCAAAGAGAGGCTGAAGCAATTTTGGAAGCTTTCTGTGGTTTGGTATTGAGCATTTTAAAAATAAGGGGAAAACAGAACTCCAGGGTCAGGCTGGGCTGGAGAAGATTGTGTGATTTCAGATGATATCATCAAGCCCTGGCAGATGTGTTGTGAGATGGGTCAGACGGCTGAGAAGTGCTCCCAGGAATCTGATTTTATATGGAATAACAAAAAACAGCTAGAGCTGATAGCTACGTTCATCTAATTCTCAGAAGGGAAGAAATGGAGTGACAGTTGGCAATGCTTAAACATCTGAGGGTGTTTGATCCTCTCTTGGATTACACTAACATTATTAATATTCTCCTATCCTGGTCTGCACGGAAACACTGATGTCAGTATCTTAGGGATTCAGACTGCTTTGATTGTTTTAGTCTGTGGAACCCGGAGAGCTTCTGTGCAGGCTCTTTGGTCCTTGTAGCTTGCAATCCATTCATCTGGAATTCTGTATGTCTACCTTGGCATAAGTCAGGGGGAACATTTCCCCTCAACTTGGGGACAAGTGTGCCTGACAGCAGATGAAGAACACTAGCCTGATCCTTTGTGGTCAGTTTGAAGAGGGGGATGTGAATGAGCAAAGAGGAGATTATTTCAAGAAGTACAGTGCCAGAGGGGAGGGAGATAGTGAGATCTTAGCAGTTTTGTACCCTGGAGTCATAACTGTTGCATACTTCCATGTCCCAGAAGTAGCACCTTCCAAAACAGAGGTGTCCAACCCAATGTTGGTATTTGCCATTTCTAAATGCCATGTAGGATTTGAGTCCCACGGAACAGTAAAGTGGTTCTTTGTAGACATATATGAAGTGTAAGGGCTGAAACAAGGAACTGGTCTGGAAAGAGGAAGCTAACATTTAGCAGGCTTGAAGAGTGATGGCTAGGAGCAGAAAGCATACCAGAGCAACATGAATAGGCAGAGATGGAGATTGGCTGGGATTTGGAC
Organism: Coracopsis vasa; assembly: GCA_026283785.1. Classification (NCBI taxonomy): domain Eukaryota; kingdom Metazoa; phylum Chordata; class Aves; order Psittaciformes; family Psittacidae; genus Coracopsis; species Coracopsis vasa. The sequence continues at coordinate 1,954 of JANHGB010059689.1, read as the reverse complement.
AGCTCATTAGGACCAATCTAGGAGGAGAGAGAAAGTATCTATGGCTTTAATGAAGACTTTGGTTTTCTGATTCCTTTGCAAAATAATACTTAGAGCAGTATGCCATTTCTGTACCTCATGAGCATTGGTTAATTTAAGGCTATGTGAATGTTAAATGAGTTTTGGCTCAGTCCTACACTGGAAAAAGTGGGAGGTAAAGGAGAAAGAAACTAGAAGGGGGAACAAAGGTTGGATTGAATAGAAGTGTTCATGACAAAACTGTCCTTAGGGAAAAAAAATCAACCACCAACTCAGACATGTTTAAGTTAAATATTTCATTTTGGTGAAGGCAATGGTTGTTTCTTTTCTGTTTTAGAAAGGAGTTTTACAGAAGGTAGTAAAAACAAAGAATTATGCTTCAAAAGCATTTACAAAACCAGTGAAAAGAGGGGGAGGTGGTGAGCTGATGGTAACATCTGCTAACCAAGACAGTGAGTAGGACATTTATCCTGGATATGGAAGAAATACTAACTTCTCTCTGCCTGAGAAGAGGAAGAAGCCTAGGTAAGAAACTGAAAGATCTATAGAAAATCAGGTCCTGAAACGAGTATTCACAGATATCAAAGCCATGGCAGAATAATCCCAGTTAATTCTTTCCATTTAAGTTCCTTCTTGAAATTCTTAGAAGGCTTCCTACGTGATCATTTCATTGTGGGAGACAAATGAGGTGAGTTGTCTCCAGTAAAGTGGCAGTGGAAGATGTTGTGTGACAAACTGATGCAATGAATAATTGTGTTTTCATTTCCGGGACCAGCTGGTTCTCACCCAGAAATTCTGAGGGAACTCCAATAGGAAATAGCAAGCTATCAACTCCAGTTCAGAAGCTGCCACTTAATTTGTTTTTTGGCATCAGGACAATGGCAGATGTGATACAAATTTAACAGACTTCGTGGAGTCTAAATATCATTTGTCTTCCTTAGATACCAGGGAAACTGATAGAAAGTGTATATATATGTGTATATATATATACATATATATAAAAATAAATTATGTCCATAAATCTTATGATAGAATGAGGAAAAATCAATGTGATTTTCTTGGGGAATATCCATTTCTCACAAATCTGTTTGTGTTCACTAGAAAGAGTCAGTGAAGATACTATTCTGGATATTGTGTAAATGAATACCCAAAAGGTTTTACAGGCCCCTTCCTTAGGTAGCCTTGTAGAAATTAAGCCCTCAAGAGGAAAGGTACTGTTGTGAATTAGGATCTGATTGAATAGTAGGAGTAAGTAGTCTGGCTTTGTAGTTGAAGAAGATTACTGGGGTGTCACAGAGAACTTTGCTGGATCCGTGCTTCAGAATTGGTTCAGAAAAAGGATAAATGGTGAGATGACAAAGTTTGCCAATGATACAGTAGCATAAAGGGTAGGAAAAAATTGCCAATGCTACGATTGTATTCAGGGTAGAGTAAAACAAAAGATGTTATTCCAGGTTTGCAGAAAGGTTTCAGAGTGAATGGGCATTAAAATGGCAGATTAAATTCCCAGTAACATGCATGGCATAAGCCAGCTGTAAATATACACACACTATAATAGGGTTTAAACTGGTTATTATAATTCAATATAGAAAAATTGAAATCATAATGGCTAGCTTTTTGGAAACATCAGCTCAAGCAGCAGCCAAAAAGTCAATTCTGGATTAGAATTTATTAGGAGAGAAGTAGGGAGCCAAACTGAAGATGCATTTATGTTCAGGATATCTCTAGCGTGTGCATATCCTGGGCTCTGTCATTTTTCTGTGCTTTCAGAGAGGGTTTGACAAACTAGAAGAGGTATAGAGAAATCATAGAACCATAGAATCATAGAATAGTTAGGGTTGGAAAGGACCTTCAAATCGTCAAGTTCCAACCCCCCTGCCATGGGCAGGGACACCTCACACTAAACCATGTCACCCAAGGCTCTGTCCAGCCTGGC